>CATIWR010104948.1:0-16075 GCA_949677035.1 Omphalea diandra
TTCATGTGCCCTTGCTTGCCACATTCATAGCATGTGACATCATTTGATCTTTCCTTTGGGCTTTGGGTTGATTTCTTAAAGACACTTCTCTCCTTTCTCCTTCTTATCAATTCCTTAGTTCTCCTTGAGAGCATTGCTAGCTCTTCTCCTTCTTTATCACTATCCTCTTCACTTGAGGATGTATCTACATCTTTCTCCTTTGTTGAAGCTTTGAGACCCATTGTTCTTTTTTTGGTTTTTCACATTGGCCCCTTAGCTTATTCATTTGCTCATCTTTTTGAATGACCAACTCATGAGTCAAGAGCTTGCCAATGAGCACATCTGTTGGGACCTTTCTAATCTCTGGATTGGATTCTTGAATGCTGCACACCCTAGCCCCAAATTTGTCAAGTGGAAGAGTTTTAAGGATTTTGGTGTTTACCTCATAATTGGTGAGTGCTCTTCCAAACTTCTTCATATTGGTGACGATGGACAAGAGACGATTTGTCATTTCTATGATGTTTTCATTGTCCTTCATCATGAAGAGTTCCCATTCGATGACATACATCTCCAAGCAGCTTGACTTGACTAAGGTTGTGCCTTTATGATAGTTCTCTAAGGTCTTTCATATGGCATGTGCAGTTTAACAATGTTGCACTCTCATAATCTCTTCTTTTGAAAGTGAGCTTAGGAGAATGGTCATTGCTCTCTTGTTCCTACCATTTGATTTTTGGTGAGCTTCAACCTACTCATCACTTGGGATTAGTTCTTCATTGTCGTCCACAACTCTCGTAAGAGGCTTCCATTCCTTGATTATGACATCCCAAAGGTCCACCACATCTGTGTCTAGGTAGATCTCCATCCTATACTTCCAATGAGTATAGTCTGTTCCATCAAAATATGGTCTTAGTTGTGAGTGGTTTACTTCTTGTGCCATGATCTTGTTTCACCCAATGAAGGTATGATTTGTGAAAACCTTGCTCTGATACCACTTGTTGGGCCTAGGCACCAAAAAGGGAGGTTGAATTGGTGAATAAAAATTTCAAAAACAAAGATAGAGGGAGAAGAAAGAGTAGAAGAGAAATAATCAATTTATAGTGGTTCGAGTATAATTGACTCTACGTCCACTCCCCAATTAATCAATTGGGTATTTCACTATCTCAACGGTGTTTTCCAGCTTACACCCAACTTATACAACTTGTGTTTTGATGGCTAACACACAACCTTACAACAATGTGCTTTCTAGGCTAACACAAAACCTCACTCAAGTGTTTCACTAGGCTCACACTTAAACCTTTCTATAAGTGTTTTTACAGGCTAACACAAAACCTCACAACTTGGTGTTTAATGCTCACACCTAACAATCACAATTTCATAAAAAAGATGAAGAAAATGAGTAGCAAAGATTGAGAGCTTTAATCACTTGTAATAAATTCCTTAGCAACCTTATTCATGGTTGTTTGGTGGAGTATTTATAGCCAAACTTCACCAAAGAGACGTAGCTCATCAAATCTTTGAGACATGCTTGACAGATTTTGCATTAAATGCTTGTTAGGATGAAATCGCGGTCGCTATTGCCTTTCGTGGTCGCGAAATCTAAATTCTTCAAGCGAAACCCCTTTTATGTCTAACGGCTTGTCCATGTGGCAGCTTCTTATTAGTTCATCAGGAAAATATAGTCGTTGTCTTTTACCTACTTTCAGAAGTCACGGTCGCGAGTTTTCTTGCACAGGACGGGACAGAGAACGCAAATTCATCTGCCAAAGAAGTCATCTTTCTTCCACAGGATTCGCGGTCGCTACTAGCAAGATGCCTCTGTGAAATTTGACTTCCAACAGTCTTCTAGGACACTTGTGAAGTTGTGGTTGTGGACTTGCTTCCCTCTTGAATTACTTTGAAATTCACGGTCGCGACTAAGACGTGACTTACACCGCGAATTCATCTGTCACAGAATGGCTTCTTCTTTTCCAATGGTCGCGGCCGAGAATGGCTCCGCGATTTGGCTTGATTGAATTTCAGCATGTCTTAACATGTGTCACGGTCACGAATCCTAGATTGCGATCGCGATTTACATGTTACTTTGAAGTTTATCAACCCCTTTCATTTCTTCTTGAGAGATTTATTTATTTCTGCAAAATCAACACTTATTTGAAATATTAGTGATGATCAATCTACTTTGTCAAGATCAAAAGAGGTTCTAAACTTAGGATTAATCATCCTAGTCCAACACCTTATATGTAATATTTTACTATGTAAATGATGTATGAAAAAGATGTTCCATGTAGCTAGAGATGCATTCATGTAAAGGCATGTGAGCATGCATATGGATAATATAAATTCCACATTGAGTATCCTAAGAGGAGCTCACCCCCACACATAAAAATTATTTTATAGGTTGACCATAAGATTGATATCATAATTGATGGCTACAGATTAAAGATTATAAATGAATATTTTAAGTTATGAATCATATATTGTCAAGGCACTACATTTTTTCTTCATAGTTGCCTATGGTAATTATGTGTACATATATTTGAACAAGTTATAAATGTATTAAGCAAATGTTAAGTTATTATATTCTTAGTAATCTCCACAAAGTTTATGTTATGAATAATGTAATATGTATATGACTAAGGTTGATATGATGTAAAATGAGCATAATGCATGATTAATGGAAATGATGTTGAGGTATACTAAGAATTTTGGCCCATGTAAGAAAAATGTTGAATGCTTATTAGAATGAATGGAATGTTATAGATAGAGTGACCTTAAGTGGACCCCCTAATTTTAGGATTGTCTAAATAGGAGAGTTCTATGTTCAACAATGCATATATAACGAAGGTAAGTAAAGGAAAGAATAAAAAGGAATTAGTTGGTAAGTCTAGACTCCCTCACTATTTACATGATAAGAAATGAATTTGTTGTATAATGTAATAAAGTGTTTTTATGAAATATTTAGGATCAAGCTTAGCTTAAGTCCTTATCTCCCATTTGTATTATCCTAAGAATTTAAAACGGGTCGAATGAAAGCTAGGAATGTTTATGGACCAATAAGTATAAATTTTAGATTTTAAGTATTAGAAAGTTTAGAAATGGGTTTTAACCATAAGTAATTAGGCTTGTTATAGTTTCTAAAGGCTTTAAGCCTTCCACTTTTGTAGTACCGATACGACCCATAATCTAAGTTGTGGCACTTCTTTTGTAGTCATCTCATCCATCTACCACCAGCTGTTACATCAATACTAATATTTATAGAATATCTCAACCCATTGTAGAATGCTTGAGAATGATCTAATCTGGCAATCCATAGTTTAGACATCAGCATTGCAAATCCTTGTACCATTCCCTTACTTCATATAAGAATTCATCATTTTGTTAATGGAAGGTGGTTATCACATTACAAAGCTTTGCCACTGTGGGAAGTATTTATTTAGGAAAGCCTGAGATTACTAATCCTATATTGCAATGCAGTTTACTGCCAAACTATTTAGCCAAAGCTTAGCACTATCCTATAGTGAGAATGGGAAAAGGTGTAGCCTTACCACATCATTTGAAACTCTATTGATCTTAAATGTTGCACAAATCTCTTAAAAGGTTGACAAATGAGTATAGGGATCTTATCCATTAAGACCTCTAAATTGTACACTAGATACCATCTGAATTATGGTAGGCTTGATATCAAAATTATTTACTACAACAATCGATCTAGTAATACTTGTTTGATTGATCATGTTCAGCATAGAAAATTCACATAGAGTTTTGTGATTGTTATTGTTATTCTCGTCAACCATCTTTTATATTTTCAGTGTTTTTTTCATATAAAGTGAGGCTCTAAATGTTCTTTCTACCTCTAGATTGCATAGAAGGAGTTTATGGCTATGAGTCCTTTACATAAACCAAAAACACCTAAGAGTATAAAGAGGACAAAAGAAATAAGAAAATAAAATGAAATAGAAAAGAAAGAAAAAGAATATTTAGATCAATCATTTGTTATTCCCAAATAATATTGATAAAGACACTAGTCACCGACAAGATCACCAAAAACTTGATTGTTGAGTCACACAAGTGCACATATAAGTTATAGTATAGAGAAGAGTTGTCGTATCCATATAGACAAAGATATCAAGTACTATAGGTTTAGTCATTATGATTATCTAAAGTTTGCTATGATGTTAGCAAAATGCTAATATAAAAGCAAAGAACAAATAATAACAAATAAATTAAATAATAATGATAATAAAGACTTAGGACCGAATTATCCCTTACAATGGATGTAAATCAAACAATAGACTCTGTTTATTTCATAATGGGTGATATTAAGGGAGGCTATTCTAATGATTCTCAAACCTTTTCTCAAAAAGAACAAGATGATGCTAACATGAAACAAGACCTATTCTCATGGCAAGTTTGCACATTAACATATCAAACTCTATGATTAACCTTAAATCCCTTTAGTCATGCATCTATCTCTATACTATAATAAATTAAGTTAATAATCTAATGTTAAATTTCAACTCTTGTTACTTCATTTAACATTTAAAATCATGCAAATAGTGGTCAGGTATTCATAAGCATTAAACACACAACCATTGAATCAAATCAAGTACCATTCATTCATAAAAATATAGTCAAATCATATATGACACCATTTTAAGTTCAAACTCAATACTAAGAAAAAAGTTTAGCCCTTTATCATATTAGAAATCAATAATACACAAAAATATGAAAAGAATCCATAAAACCCAGATTAAAATAAGAAAGATGGAAGAGAATTCATGTCACTCAATTCTTCAATCCTTCGTGCTTAAAATTTGAATCCTTGTGTTCCTTTCCTTCAAAAGATATTTAGATGTTGTTTTCCTCTTATTTTCTTACTCAAAAGTCAAAAAAAAAAAACTCTCTAAAGTTTGTTCTTAGTTTGTCTCCCATCTAAAAACCCTAAGTTTCACTTATGTAAGGCCTTGAAACAACTGAATTTGGCTGAAATGTTGCTCTATGAATCGCTAGGGTCATAGGCTGCAACTTTTTTCATGGTTGTAATAGTGCATTTTGGCAAAAGAGTTATAGGTTGCGATTTTAGTCGCACTCACAATAGCAATCTTCAACCCCTTATTGGTTAAATTATAATTTAGTCCTTAGAGTTCCTTCCTTATGCCAGCTTAGTCCAAATTAGTCCCAAATGCATATAAACACCTACGAACAACTAAAAATCACCATATAACATTCAAATATGAGGAATAATATGAATTAACATAAAAATGAGTTAAATTAACATAGAAAATAATAAATTAAGTTCAAAACTAATGAAATACAATGAATAAATTGAGTTCATCACCCTCGAGCTAGCTAATACTGAACTTGGGCTCTAACTCGACTAGGATAAGCTGCTTGAGGGTGAGGATTGTGATCTAAAGCTAGTAGGGCAATATGGCTGCATTTATGAGCTTGCGCCCTTAAAGGGCATTGTGTAGGTCCTTTAATATACTATGAATTCCTCATAAGTGATTGCTAAAATCTTATTAATGTGATGGTCTTGAGGTGGTATGCCATTAGAGTTGTTCTTAACTTGTTTAATTGTGTTTATTAGGGATGAAAGTGGTGAATTATGACCATTGACATCGATGAGGTTGGGTATCTCCTACTTATCATATGATTTTGATTGGTATTAGCATTGAGGTCCATGGCCTAAAATATTAAGGGCTATCAGTATGTCTATGCTAGTCGCACCAATTGATGAACTAAAATAATAAGTGATAGTCTTGAGTCTATCAATTAGGACCTATAAAATAAAAAATGGGTGAAAGGAGAGTATGATTTGGTGTCAAATATCAACTTCGATTGTTAAGTTAGCCCAATATTTAAGGGTGATATATCTATATGAGTGAGAATTGAATTAATACCTAAAGAAGACTCCTTATATAGAGGTCATAGTCCTTATTCAAAGAGAAGAAGATGAGTTATTCTTCTTAAAATGAAAGACCTTAGCCTTCTTAGTGATATCTAGTTTAGAACGAGTAATGTAGGGCTCGATATGATCAATATGGGTTGAATGACAAATCTATATGATCAATATGGGCCCAACTACTTCCTTTATGGATAGATTGACTTAAACAATACTAAAGTAGACTTGTACTATAAATACTAGTCTAATCCATATTAGTTAGGTTACTTTCAATATATATGCCAAAGGAAAATTGAATTCCCTTTGCCATATTATTAGCTAGGGCAAATCTGATTTTGAATCACACTTTTATGAATAACATACGATTATGTGAATTTGCATTGTATTTTTATAATGAGCTACATATGAGCAAATTTTTATTGTAAAACATAAATAAGTATTTTTTTTGTTATTTTTAATTAAATAATAGATTAACCTCCAGATTAGTGTGGAAGCATTTTGTACTCATTGCTTGTATTACTCATAGTTGACTACTAAATTATGATTTTCATTGTTGATTACCATCACTAATTCAAATAGATTTTAAGTTGTTATTAAAATTTTATTTTTCTCTATTTTTATGCAAATTTTTATAACGAATTATCGTCCTCCTATAATTATTTTTCCCTTTCCTAGACTTAAAAAATTTAGGGTATTTTTACTTATAAAAAGTTAAGACTGTTTTCTAGAAAAGTTTTTTATGAAAATTAGAAATTAGAATATCATGTTCACATATAACAATTTTCCAAATAAAAAATTGAAAACTAGTTTTTCAGTTTTCTAAAATGTAACTAATATATGAAAAAACAACTTTATGTTTTCTATTATTTTTCTTTATTTAAGATTAAATGAAAAATATGAGAAAACATTAAAAAAAAACCTTATTATTTTCAATATAATTTATAAACTAAGCTTGAATCTCTATTTTTTTTTATTATTTACTTTTGATTTATTTTCTTTCTGTTTCGATTAACTTTTTATTCTTTTTAATTTTTATATTAGGATAGTATTTTTATTTTTTTTAGTTTTTAATTTCATGTACTATGTCTTCATTATAACTCTTCTACATATATATATATATATATATATATATATATATATATATATATAAAATACCTTTTTGTTTTGAATTGTTTTCACTTAATAATTTTTTAGAAAAGTATTCCATAATATTTTTATTTAAAATTTTAATAATATAAATTTTAAAATAAATGGACAAATTTTATTACAAAAAAATTCATGATTATTTTTTTTTTACTTTAATCTTATATTATTTTATTTTAAAAATTACTAATATAGATAATAGCAAAAATTAACTAAATGGATAATGAATATATATGTTTTATAATTTTTAAATAGAAAACGATTTTCTACTTGTAATAAATGAACATGTTTTTTAAATGAAAAACTATTTTCTATAAACAATATTTTTTAAAAAAATTGAAAATAAAACTGAATTTATTTTCTATAACTAAACAGACATTTAAATTTCTTAGTTTTAATCGGAGCTATCTTCTGAAATTGATAATCTACATAATGGAGTCTTTGATGAACTTAAAAGGCAAAAAGAACAACTCCTCATTCGAGAATTGAATCGGCAATGGCAAATTAAAAAGCATCACTGGTTTCAGAGATCCCAAGTGAAATGGTTAGTAATTGGAGATCATAACAAGAGGTTTTTTCTATCCTACAGCTATTTAGCACCAACAATAGAATCAAATATTTAAATAAAAGTGTTAGGGGGTCTCAATGGATTAATTGAAGAGGAGAAGAATCTTACTAAAATGTTTAACCCTCCCCCTGTTTCCATGAGGGAGAGGCTAAGCTCCTTGTCCGGCTCTTAATCTAGATTCGAACTGAAACTGTTGTCATACTCTTCTTTCTATCCCTGACCCTTCTAACAAAGTTTCAGCCTCCCGAGGGGATAATAAGTTGTGAAACTATCTCATCCCCTAATGCTAGCAGAGAAGGCCAACCTTCGAGCATCCTATCTTGTTGATTCTCCTTTCCCACCGCCTCGAGCTCTCGCTTTCAGGGTGGATACACAAGAATTTTACTATGTAAATTGACATGATCCACTGCTCACGCACGAGCTGAGTTTGAAATCTCATAACCTCATCGGAACCCGTTGACGTGCAACTTCGTTCTTATTCTGCTGATAAATTAGTGACACCGACGAGGTTCTCTCCCAAGTGCCTCGTATCATAACCTCTGAAATTAGTACTTCTTTTGTGGCTGCTGTGATAGATGAGGAAATTAAAGCTGCAGTTTTTAGCTTTAGTAGTTACAAAGCACTAGGACTAAATGATTTTCCTGGAATTTTTTATCATCAATTTTGGGATGAGATTGGTCCCTCTATGTGTGACGCAGTGCATCAATTCTTCCACACAGGGTACTTATTGAAGGAGCTGAACATTAAAAAAAATATCATACTCAATCCCGAAGGTACCATTTTTGGAATCTATTTTGCAATATAGACCTGTCAGTTTATGAAATTTTACTACAAAATTATTTTTAAAGTTATTTTGCTTAGACTTAAACCATGGCTGAATTCCATTATTAATCCTCATTAAGCAACTTTTGTTTCAGGCAGATTTATTCAGGATAATATCTCTGTTGCTCATAGAGATATTCATCATCAACGAACTTATGGGTGTAAATCTAAGTTTATGGCTATTAACTGAAGCATAAGATTGGGTTGATTGAAAATTTCTGGAGAAAGTTCTAATCTGATTCAATAGGTGATGCGATGCGTAATAACTGTGTCATATTTAGTTTTGATTAATGGAAATCTTTCCCATTTTTTTAAGCCATCGAGAGGACTTAGGTAAGGTGATCCATTATCCCCATAGGTATTCCTACCTGTACCAAATATTTTATCTTATTGCTTGGATAATGTAATTTAGGCCAGGTTTCTTTACGGTTTGCATGGTCCTCTGAAAGAGTAGGGATGATATTGTTTTTGTGCATGGGGTCATCACTCACTTGGATAAAAAATAAAGATTTATTTTTATTGGAAAAATGGATTTAAAAATGTAAAGTTGGGAACTTTAAAGAAAGCAAGCAATAAAATAGTGAAAAAAGTTTTCATATACAGTGTTAATTGATAGTGCATTTGATCTTCAAGTGGGATAAGGACCTTAATAAAAATGAACACATGTGAGCTTAGGGGATGATGTCCTCCACAGTCACTCTGATTTTTAAGTCAGTCATAGGAGATTGAGAATGAGAGCTTAGGAAGGAGTAAAAAAATACTTAGAGCAGTAAGTAATAGTGTAAACCCTAGCAAAAAAGTACCTTGGATGTAAAGAAAATAATTATTTATAGTCTTAACCTTTATGAATGTTTTTCAAATATGCCAAAAATAGTATCAATTGGGTTTATTCTCATTACACTGTGATATGCGGAAAAGCATGTACTGCGTAATTATCCTTTGGTGCTCAAACATTAAGTGTTTTCTTATCCACTAGTGAATTCTCCGAATATTGTCGTTCTATTGTACAATATGCCTTCTTTAACTGCAACTTGTTTGACTTGGAAGCCTTTGACAGAGGATGGATACCTTTTGGAAGGACACGTATCCATATTGATAGTATTTGGTTCGATGAACACTATCAGATAGTATATTTGCTATATAATTTTTTTGGTAATTTGATATTATCTCTCAGTATTGTTTCTATTTTTATAACTAGTCGCAAACTCGTGCATTGCATGAATTATAATATAACAAAATAATTAAGTAAATTTGCATCTTATTTTTATCTTAAATATAAGAACATAAATATAAACAATTTTAAATTATTATTATATAAATTATTTTATATTTTTATCATTTAATTTAGATAAAAATTAATTGTTTATTTCTTTTAAAATATTTTTTCTTTTATTGTATATATTAATTTTATATTTTATTTTTAATTAGATATTTTATATTTTTCAATTATTTAATATAATATAATGATAGTATATAGTTGTTAGTCATTTATTTATTAAAACTTTAATTTGATAACTAATAAATATTTATCATAAAAAAATTTTATAACAAACTTGATAAATGACAAATAGTCATTATAAATATATATATATATATATATATATATATATATATATATATATATATATATATAACTTTTTTATTTTCTATCAAGAATATTTAATTTAATTGATATGTGTTCATATTTTTTTCAATCAAATTTAGCTTGTTATTTATTTAATTAATCCTATTAAAGTCTTTTATATCAATATATATCTTAAAAATTTTTATTAATTTAAAAATTCACACACACATATATATGTATATATAGATAAATAAAATCATTATTTTTTAATTTTAATATACTACTAATACCTTAACTAATAATGATTTCAGGTTTTATTTATATAAAAAATTCTATAAATAAAAATTTTTTAATCACATTTTAATAATTTTTATTTTCCTTTTTTTTATTCTTAAGTTAATCAATTATAGATTTAGATTTTGTGTAAATTTCTCTTATTATTTTTTATTATTTTATTATGAAAGTATTTCTAATAATTATTTTTCAATCATTAATTATTAAAAGTTTCATAATTAAATTTTATTTTGAAACTTCTAATTAAATTTATCTAAATTTGAATATTATATATATATATATGTGTGTGTGTGTGTGTGTGTGCGCGCACGCGCGCGCGCGCACACACACACACGTGTGTATGAATACTTTAAAGATGTTTTAAAAATATATAAAAAAAAGTGTCATATGTTAATTAGTAGATGAGAGTTTAATCATTGCATTAACTTTATATATATATATATATATATATATATATATATATATATATATATGTGTGTGTGTGTGTGTGTGCGCGCGCGCGCGCGCGCTTATGTGTCAATACTTTAAAATTGTTTTAAAAATATATAAAAAAAAGTGTCATATGTGTAGATGAGAGTTTAATCATTGCATTAACTTGGATATATATAATAGATTTTATCTAATTAATTTTTTTAAAATTAAAAATATTTATAAAATCTTTTTGAGCAATTTTGAAAAGTTACATCTCATATATTAAATTTTTTATATTATATATTAAAATTAAAATTTTTTTCATATAAAAATTAAAATTAAGTATTAATACTAAAATTAAATGTGTTATAATTGATCTTACAATAAAAAGAAATTAAATTTTTAAGAAATTAAAAAATGATGAATTAATAAATCAATGAATCAAAAGATTAATTAATGCATAAAATGTTATAAATCAATGAATGAATCATAAATAAATGAATGAGTCATAAAATTTTATAAATCAATAAATGAATCATAAATGAATGAATAAGTCAACTTCTAAAAATGACTTATGATGTGAATTTAAACAAAATAAAACTCAAAGAAAATTTGTCATATCAATGGTTTGGCTTGTTTTTGCTTTGACTATATATATATATATATTAGATTGCCTGCGGCAGCGAATCGCTGCGCAAATCTTTTTATCGTTCATACAAAAGCCGCACTTTAATAAAATAAACGAATAAGAGACCACATCGACTGGAAAACCCCAAACATTTCCCAATAATTTACATGGCCCGAATCAATTTTATTTTCTTTACGATCAGTTGGTTGCAACTTCAATATCAACCGTTTACAATTTCTAAGAAAAAACCACCAATGGAGTCGCAACTCACATCAATTTTGTCTTGTTTTGTATCATCTCCATCTTCTTCACTTCATCATGTTCTAATTCAATTTACCATAATTTCCTTCAATGCCTTCATCTAAATTCACCTTTACATGATCTTTCAGTCTCCACAATTCTATTCAATCGAAGAAAATCTTCCTACCCTTCTCTCCTTAAATCTCCTATTCAAAACCTCGGGTTCTCTTCTCCTGCAACTCCAAAACCACTTCTTATGGTGACACCATTTTCATACCCTCATGTGCAGGAAACGGTTATCTGCGGTCAGCAGCAACAACTTCAGCTCAGAATCCGAACCGGCTGCCATGACTATGAAGGCCTGTCTTCAACATCTGAACTCTCGTTCGTAATTCTTGATCTCTCTAGTCTTCGTTCCATCACTGTTGACATAGAAGATGGCAGTGCTTGGGTCCAGTCCGGTGCTTCTCTAGGTGAACTGTATTATAGAATTGCAGAGAATAGTCCAGTCCATGGATTTCCAGCAGGGATTTGTCCACTAGTTGCTGTTGGTGGGCATTTCACTGGAGGCGGGTTTGGAAACATGTTGCGAAAATATCGCCTAGCTGCAGATAGGATCATTGATGCTCAAGTGGTTGATTTTAATGGAAGATTTTACGATAGAAGATTCATGGGAGAAGATTTTTTCGGGGCCATTAGAGGAGGCGGTGGTGCAAGTTTTTGAGTCATTATCGCATGTTGTTACTGTCATTGGTAGGACCCTAAACCAAGGAGCAACTTTGCTTGTTCACAAATGGCAATATGTTGGACCAGATCTTGATGTTCATTAGAGTGATTGCAAAAGCTATTGATGTTGCGTAAGTTACTCAAAGACAAACAACTAGGGTTTTATGAAGACAATATTTTATTAATTGCCTTTTAAAATGCAAAACGGATATTTAAATACGTCTTACAATGTAGAATTATAAAATATGATGATTTTGTCAAAAAAGGTAAAATGGTTAAAACCAACAACAAAATAAAGTCCTTATTAAAATAAGAAACCTGAAATAAATGGCAACCAAAATAGAATTTCCTACTAAAAGTTGTAGTCAAAATAGAAAAACGTAAATTTCAAGGCCTAAACTACAGAATTTGGGCAAAGCGATGGACCTCACACCAAAGGCTATGAGTTTCGATCGTTGGGTCATTTCCTATCGAACCTTGGCCTTTCTGGGTTAAAAATCCTAGTAGCTTTGGACTACTATAAATCATGAAATTGCAAACTTTTTTCCTTCTTCCCCTCCAATTTCTTCAAATAATTTTTTGCCACTATTGCTATCATATCAGTCTCCTCCATTTGGCAGAAAATCATCCTTGAGTTTACTTCAAGCTTAGGATATAAAAGTTCATCTAAAGGATGATAAACTGACGAGTCAGCCACATTGAATGCATTAGAAATACTAGTGCTCTTGGGAAGATTAATGATGTAGGCATTATCATTTATCTTCTTGTTGACAGTGTAAGGACCTTGGCTAAAGTTTGTTGTAAGAATCCACAAAAAATCATTCACAACGAAGAAATACCATGACCTGATCACCTACAGAAAAGACATACTTTCGCTTGTGCTTATCTACAACCTGCTTATACTTCCTGTAGGTATCCTCTAACTTCTGTTTTACCTCTTGATGCACCTCTACTATCTATTGGGCCATGTGGGAGGCTGCAACAATCTTTTGTGTATCTTTAGGAAGTTGAATCAAGTCCAAAGCGTGTTGTGGCACTTTAGTGTAAACAACAAAAAAGGCGATCTACTAATGGCACTATGAACAACATTATTGTAAGCAAACTCAACCTAAGGTAAAGCATTGTCCCACTATTTAGGCTTGTCAGCACAGATACTACAAATCAAATTTCCTAAAGTTCAATTTACTACCTTCTTCTGGCCATTTGTTTGTGGGTGAGCTGTGCTATTGAAATTGAAGATTGAGTTAAAAAACTTCAACAAGTACACAAAAAAATGCCCCAAAAATTTATTGTCTCTATTTGAAGTGATCATTTTAAGTACGCCATGCAAATGAATAACTTTTTTGAAAAACAACCTTGCTACACCAACTACATCAGTAGTCTTCGTGCAACAAATGAAGTGCACCATCTTGAAAAACCTATCAACCATAACAAACATAAAATCTGCCCCCCCCCTCCCCCCCCCCCCCCCCCCCCCCCCCCCCTATCTTTTGTATACGAGGCAAGCCTAAGACAAAATCTATAGATAGATCCCCCTATATATTTTATAAAATAGGCAATGACATTTTACAAACAAGTGTTTTTCGACTGTCCTCTTGGCAATCTTGTATATATAACATCTCTGAACAAACTTGGTTACATCCCGAAGTAGTTGTGGCCAATAGGAATGCTCCTTAACTGTAACAACTATCTTGTCCCTCCTAAGGTATGTAGCTAGTCCTCCTTCATGCAAATCATGAATTTCTTTTTATCATAATGAGGTTCGAGGAAGGCAAAGTTGGTTAACGTGCATTAGATACCCCTCATGAATGTGAAAATCCTATACATATTGGCCTCAACCATAAGTCTTCCAAACCTACACCAAATCTTCATCATTTGCATAACAGTCTTTCAACTTTCAAAGCCAATTATCTCGTGATGCAAAGTAACTAATGCTCATCTTGACTCTGACTATAAATCAAAATATCATCAAAATAAACAATGACAAACTTCCTAATGAAAGGTTTCAATACTTGATTCATGAGCCTCATAAACGTACTAGGGGCATTGGAAAGACCAAACGGCATCACCAATTACTCATACAGATCTTTCTTAATTCTAAAGGCGGTCTTCCACTCATCATCAAGTCTAATCTGAATTTGATGGTGCCCAATTTTCAAATCAAGTTTTAAGAACCACTTAGCCATATGTAATCAATCCAACATATCATCTAACCTGGGAATCAAAAACTTGTAGCCCACAATGATCTTATTGATGGCTCGACTATCTATACACATCTTTCAGCTTTCATCCTTCTTGGGGGGTCAACAAAGCAGGCACTGCACAAAGGCTCATGTTTTCCTTGATAAGTCCCTTCCTCAATCATTCTTCCACCTTCTCCTTCATGATCTCACTCTTTTTTGGGCTCATCCTGTTATGAGGTAACTTTGGTAGATTAGCACTAGGTAAAAGATCTATGTGGTGTTGAATGTCCCTTATAAGTGGCAACCCATCAGGAATTTCATCGAGCATTAAGTCATGAAACTCCTCTAATAATGGCTTGATAGCTTTAGGGCACCCCTCCACTTGTAATCTAGTATCTCCCTTGCTTAGCTGCTTGATAATTAAACCATGAATTAACTTAGTCTATTTTACTTTCGACTCAAAATTCATGGTTAAAGTTAAAAAATTCTTTGAGGTGGTCCTCTCTTCTCTATGTTTCAAAGGCAACAAAGTATATTTCACTCCATTTTGTATCAGGTTATACTGGTTGCTCCTCCCTGAATGTTATGCATCTATATCATACTGCCAAGGTTGGCCAAATAATATATAACATGCATCCATCTCTACTACATCACAGTATATTTTATCCTTATACTTATCAAAGGAGAAAGGAATTTTATATCATTTTGTAACATTAACACTATCCAAACTATACTTAATCCAACCTAAAGTGCAAGGATTAAATTGCTTCTCCACATAAACTCTTAACTTCTTCACCATTTCTTTGCCAATAATATTCTCCATACTGCCATTGTCAATTACTATAGTAAACACCTAGCCCAGGATGGTGCAATGGGTACGAAACAACTGATGACACTAAGACTTCCCTTCCTATTTTAGCATAAGCATCATTCTTCTCACCACATAAGTTTGCCCCTTTAATCTCATCATCTTTAAAATAATTCCCATCACCATCAAGTTCATAGTCGTATTCTTCAACTTTCTATTTTTCCCTAGTAACAACATTCACAATCTGATGTGCTGGACTGAGTGACAGATGAGGCAACCCAAGATGGGAATGAATTAGGTTGTAAATAAAAACAAACACAATAATTTTATAGTGGTTCGACAATATGCCTACTACGCTCCTCAAGTTTTCACATAGGCCTATCTATTTCTCTTCAGGCTTAAGAACAAAACCTTCCATTTTCTAAGCTAAGAAAAAATCTTCCCTTTTATAGGCTTAGGAAGAACCTACACCTTAGTATTTTTCTATGCACAATACCAACCTTTGCAATAACTAGGAAGGAAAAATCCAAGCAGTGTCAATGTCTCTCAAATAGGTAGCTTATACACAATTAGTACTCAAGGATACCTACTCTCAAAAAGAGTAACAAAAAAAAAAAACTCACTCTACCCAAAAATACAAAGCCATACCCAAAATGTTTGCACAAAAAGTGTTGGTCTAGGATACTCAATCCTATGATTAAAACCTCTTTTGATCTTGACAAAGTAGATTGATCATCACTAATGTTTCAAATAAGTGTTGTTTTTGCAGAATTGAATCATTCCCTCTAGAAGAAATAAAGAAGTTGA
>CATIWR010104951.1:0-10755 GCA_949677035.1 Omphalea diandra
TTTTACCAAATATCACCTTGTTCTTTTGGATCATGACAGAGAAAAAAAAGCCCTAATAGTTAGTAATATCTATTCAATAATTATAACTATCAAATAAATTAACTAAATTCAACTCTTAATTTTTAGTTCATATCAAATAACTATATAATTAAAAGCTTTTAATATTTAAATCATTTAATATTTAAAATTTAATTTTAAATTTTTAATACTTAATTTTCAATTTTACTAAACACTATCTTATACTTTTGGGTCATGACATAGAAGAAAAGCCCAGGTAGCCAGTAAATTCTGGTTGCAATTAATTTATCCTCAGCCATTTATATATCAATGGGTAATAATAGGGCCCATATTAATGGAATCGCACGTAGCAACCTCGCTCAATTCAATACCGTCGTGAACAAAATCTTCTTTGATATGATATAACTCCTTTTTTTTTTTTTTTAAGTGCTCGTGTAGATCATAAGAATTTCTT
The DNA here is from genome assembly GCA_949677035.1 of Omphalea diandra. NCBI lineage: Eukaryota > Viridiplantae > Streptophyta > Magnoliopsida > Malpighiales > Euphorbiaceae > Omphalea > Omphalea diandra. The sequence continues at coordinate 473 of CATIWR010104951.1, forward strand.
TTGAAAATGATTTATTTCTATTCTTATATATAATTCGTTAAAAAGAAAAAAAAATTTTTGAAATAAGAATAAGATTTCTATTCTCTTAGAGGATGAGACTTTATGTTTATAAAAATTAAATTAATATATATTATTTGATCAATTTAGTAAACATTTGACATATGACAAAATATCAAAAATTAAATATATAAATACATTATTAAATTCAATATTAAAATAAAAAAAAAATTTAAAGAACAATATAATAATAAAGAAAATAATAATTTTATTTTAATTTTTAATTAAAAATAACAGTACTATAATAATTTCATTATTGACTATAATATTATCATGTTAAGTATATAATTTGTCTAGTGGTAATAGACTAGTCTATGTCAACGCCACACCATTACAAGAATCATTCAACCTAAAATAAAATATGACCATAGTTGTTTTGGTGGACTCGGCCATTGCTTTAATTTTTGATAAGAAAACGTCACCAAATATAGAAAACAAATGATAAACACCTTTGTTCCAAGAAGAAGACCACAAATTTCAATCGTCCACTCAACCCTACTGCTACGGTAACTATTCACAAAAAAAAAAAAAATATAGAAAAAGCTGTATTCCTGTTCCGACGATAAAATCTAAAAGTCAGTCCAATCTTTTATTTTTTTAATAAATTGTCACTACTGTGTAATTTCCTTATGGGTAGGATATTAAAATTCCTATATATTTGTTTGAATATTTTCATTGTCATTACTTAATAGCTATATGCTCACTATTTGATTCCTGCTCTTATGATAAGATGACAGATTAAAAACGTTTATATGCTCAAAAAGAAGAAAATGAGAAAGAAAGCTTGATATATAATTATTAATTGCATTTTGTGGAGTCTCTTGATATTAATTCCTTTTCCAATTTTCACCTTTTCTTTAGAGTCTTACCCAAGTGAATAGTAGTTTAAATTTTAAGACTTTAATTGGAAAAGCAGCATTTTGATGAAATGGAAAATTTATTCTTTGTATCTCACCTTACCGTTGGAGTGGAACCATAAGAAGATTTAAACTATTCCAGATTGATTTAAGTTCAACTCATTTAAAAATTGGTTTTCAATTTAATAAATCAACCTCAAATAGAAATTTAAATTCGATATTTATGAATAATTTTAGATACCTTTAAATTCGATTAAAAATTCATCAATAACTTGAAATGAATTCTTAATTTAATAATTTTTTATTTAAAAATATTATTTAAATTAACATTTTATTTGATATTAATAAAAATGATTATAAAATAAGTACACATTTAGTAAAAAAATAAAATCTAAACTTATAAAATTAAAACTATTATACGTAACTAGATAAAGACATAATTATGAAATAAAAATAATATTAAAATTTTGTAATTTTTATCAATTTAATAAGCTTGTGAACAAGCTCAAACTTGAACAAGAAATTATTAAATTAAGTTTTAATAATAAATTTAAATTCAATCTTAAAATTAATCTTCAATTAAAATAATTAAATTTCAAATATTTAATGAAATAAAATTTTATTTATACTAAATATATAAGATATGGATTTATAAATGAATTTGACCGCAGGTTTTGAAATTTATTTATACTAAATATAATATAAAAAAAGTAAAACGAATCAGATTTAAGAAAAAAAAAAAAAAAGGAAAAGAAAAACAGGCCCACTGACTAGTTCATGTGAAAAATCCCACGCATACTCGTTCTTGGTACGATAGTCAAGTTAAAAAAAAAAAAAAAAAAAAGGCACGGATACAACACTTTCTCGGAGACTCACATTGACTCAGAAATGCTTCACTCATCTTACTTCATTATATATTAAATTAATATAATATTTTAAAATTTAAAATTGTAATTGTATTTTTTAATTTTTTTTTATATACATAACTTAATTAGTGAATTTAAAATAAGATTTGAATAAGAAGGACGTTTTATCTCACATTGCTCCCTCCATCGGACGGGGTCCGTCTTTTCTCTGACTCAACGAATCCTTTGTTAATATTTTTCCCTCTTCCCATAGTCCATGCAGTAACTGTCATTCGACTTTTTCTTTTTCGCTTCCTCCATCCACGAACTTTCTTCTTAACAATTCCTTTCCTTCCGACATTTCTACTTCTTCAAAGCCATCGACTTCTAATTTCTCTCATCATTCACCGTAAATGAAAAACAGAGCAACTATGCCGGCCGGTTTCTCTCATAATAAGTGTTGCAAGAACAACACTAATAAGTAGGAAAAGAGAGAGAGAGAACGGCGACGTTTGCTTGAACACGCCTTGTTTAAAATCCAGTTTTTGTTGTTCTTGCGAGTGTTTTTCTATTTTCCAGGTCTGAGAACAGCTTTGGCTAGTAATTAAAGTCATGAATTCGAGGGGGAGTAAATTTGTGAGGTTTGTTTGTCTGTTTTTCAACTCTTATGATTACTATGCCCAACCATATGCATAGCACCGTCACACAGCCATCAAACTCATCATTTATGTCTAGTGCAAATAGATCATAATCAAAATTTTTCATTTGTGAAATATCTAATTGGTGAAATTGCTATTAAGTAGGAGCTCTTTCTTTTTTTGGTCTACTTATCACTGAATTGATGAAACTCTTCATTATAATGATTGATGAAAATCGATTTAGAGGCGCTGTTTTTTCCTCACTCTTGGCGACGCCTAATTGATACATTATCCTTTATCATAAAGATCAATTATGAACTTCTGATTTATAATTAAGTTCTTAATTCATGAGATGATTAGCTAATTTGGCTGGATCATCAAAATATATCCTATCAATAAAATGACTATCTGTTTATCTTTTTTTAGTTAGATTTATGCAATTTATGTGTCTTTTTTATTAGTGATGATAATGAAACAGGGATTTTTCTCCTTTTTTTAACCCCCTCGCAGGGTAGGGATGAAGCAAATATCGCCCAATAATTAGAGGTGAGAGGAAAAAAAAAAAAAAAAACAAAGAGCTCCTACTTAATAAATTAAATATTTTAAATTTATTAAAGTATATAATAAATAATTACATATTTTTTTTATATATAATAAATAATTACATATTTTTTATGTATAATTTGTTTCATGTTTATAGATAATGTAGAATAATTTTATTTGACGTATAATATAATAAAATTTTCCACAAAAAATAATTCCAAAAAAGAAAAAAAACTAAATAAATTGCGGGTTCACGATTTCGCAGGGAAGAGGACGAGGAAAAATTCTCCTGTTAGAAGGGGCGGGGATAGGGAACACAAAACTACGTTTTTCAAGAACTCCCTCTCTCTAAATCTTCATTCACTAAAAGTTCTCTAACGCATCCCTCAATTAGCATTATTTAGACACGTTGCTCTCCTTTTCCCTTAATACTATGGTAAAGAACCCTCATCTACGTTTTATCTAATCAATCAACAGAATCAGTTCTGAAATTCCTGCAATTCTACAAAACATCTTAGTACATGTCACTTCAGGTTGACTTACAGAATGCTTAGCCTATTTGACTATATTGAATTGTTCTAAACATGTACAATGTATTGGTTTGAAGTTCCCATCGTTAATCTTGATGTTTTCATTTATTGAACATAACTTGGTTGCAACTTCTAAAGTTTCAAACAATTTATCTTTTGTTCAGGTTTGAAGAGAATTCGGACAAATCCAACAATTCGGAGCCGCAATATTCCATTGCTGATGATGATGGATTTTTTGCTAGAAGAATCAGATCAACTGTAAATGCAGTTTGTTATGGCATCCACCGAGGCTGGGAGATAGGTTCTGACAGGTTTGGAAGCCTCAGGAAAGTAGACACTAAAGGTGGTCAGCCACCAAAAGAAGAATCAGGAGCTAGAAAAAAAGTACTTGACCCACAGGGTCCGTTTCTCCAGCAATGGAACAAAATATTCGTGCTCGCTTGCGTAGTAGCAATTTCCTTAGACCCTTTGTTCTATTACATACCGGTGATCGATGGTGCCAAGAAATGCCTTGCTTTGGACCAAACAATGGAAACTATTGCTTGTGTTCTTCGAACCTTCATTGACTTGTTTTATGTGCTTCGCATAATATTTCAGTTCCGTACTGGGTTTATTGCCCCTTCTTCTCGTGTATTTGGAAGAGGCGAGCTGGTTGAAGATCCTGTCATTATAGCTACAAGATACCTGACCTCCAGCTTCATCATTGATGTCCTGTCAATTCTTCCACTCCCTCAGGTTTTGGCGACATGCCCTTTTTCTTGCTTATTAATGGTAATTCAGAATGATGGCTTGATCACAGTGGCAAAACTAACGCAGTGCTGTTTGTTTTGCTCAGATAGTAGTTTTAATCATCATTCCCAGCTTGGATGGTGCTGTTTCATCGGTTGCTAAGGACTTGTTGAAGTTTGTTATTCTGACCCAGTATGTGCCAAGATTAATGAGGATCTATCCGCTATTAGAACAAGTGACTAGAAGTTCTGGCATACTTACTGAAACAGCTGGGGCTGGAGCTGTTTTCAATCTCTTACTCTACATGCTAGCCAGTCATGTGAGTTCTCGCTTTTTTATGCTTTATAATTAAAGTACTTGACACTATTTCTCTATTTCATAACGGATTTTCTGATGAAGAAAAAAATTGTGACATATCAGATGATTGGAGCTTTTTGGTACTTGTTATCCATAGAACGTGAAGATGCGTGCTGGCGTAGTGTGTGTAAGGCCCCTCAGTGTTATTCTGAATATTTATCCTGTAGTGATCAACGTGCAGAAAACCAGACCCTGAGCACATTTCTGAAAAAATCTTGCCCTTTTATCCAGCCTGATGAAATTAAAAATTCAACTGTTTTCAACTTTGGAATATTCACTGATGCTCTTGATTCTGGTGTGGTGGAATCATATGATTATCCAAAAAAATTCTTCTACTGCTTTTGGTGGGGTCTGCGTAATCTAAGGTAATCCATCATCATATGTTTACTTGCGATCCGCAGGGCTATTTCTCAAAATCTGCCATCTCCTGCAATTGTCATTTTAATTGTCCTTTTGCAGCTCTCAGGGCCAGAACCTAAGGACAAGCACATTTGTTGGGGAGATTCTCTTTGCTGTTTTCATATCCATTGCTGGATTGGTTTTATTTTCACTGCTTATTGGCAATATGCAGGTTCTTATTGATGCTTTTCAAATTAATTAGCCTAAGCATATAAAATACTCGATCATACCCACGCTTCCCTTAAAACAAAGTCATTTCAACTTGACCTTTTGAGATTGTTTTGATTGAGGATGCAAGGAGCCAATTCTTTCTTTCTTATTATACAGAAATATCTGCAATCCACAACTGTCAGAATAGAGGAAATGAGAGTGAAAAGGCGAGATGCAAAGCAGTGGATGTCTCACCGTATGCTTCCTGTGAAACTGAGGGAGCGGATTAGGGAATACGAGCAGTACAAATGGCAAGAAACCAGAGGTGTGGACGAGCGCACTCTAATTCGTACTCTTCCTAAAGATCTCAGAAGGGATATAAATCGCCATCTTTGCTTCAATCTGATCAAGAGAGTGAGTTCTCTCCTCATCAGCCTTCTCTGTGTGGTACTTTATAACAATTAGCTAAAATGATAGTCAATTGTTTCAGGTGCCAATGTTTGGAATAATGGATGAGCAAATACTGGATGCAATATGTGTTCGTCTCAGGCCAGCCCTTTACACAAAGGATAGTTACATTGTTCGCGAGGGGGATCCTGTTGATGAGATGCTATTTATCATGAGAGGTGATCTAGTGAGTGCTACGACCAATGGTGGAAGAACTGGCTTCTTCAATGCTGTTTATCTAAAGGCTGGTGACTTCTGTGGAGAAGGGCTGCTTACATGGGCATTGGATCCTCAATCAACCTCCAACCTCCCTATCTCAAGTAGAACAGTACAGGCTCTAACGGAGGTTGAAGCCTTTGCTTTAGTAGCTGAAGACTTGAAATCTTTTGCCTCCCAGTTTCGCCGTCTTCACCACAAGGATATCCAACACACTTTCAGGTGAGTCCTAACAGATATGCTGCTTCCAGGAAAGTATCTGAAGTAAATTTTAGAGCTTGTTTTCCTTTTCATTTATAGCTGTTGTGTAAGATGATGATTGTATTGTATATGATTAGTAATTTATCTTGGTTTCAGGTACTTCTCGGTGCAGTGGAAAACATGGGCAGCATGCTTCATTCAAGCAGCTTGGCGCCGTTACTGCAAGAGGAAGCATGCTAAATCCCTACGCCAAGCGGAGGATAGATTGCAAGACGCTTTGGCAAATGAGGCAGCAACAATGCCAAGCCTCGGTGCCACCTTATATGCATCAAATTTTGCTGCCAATGCACCAAGGAATCTGAGGCAAAATGGGGGACGCAAGCCTAGATTGCCACAGAGATTAGCCTTGGTGCCTCAGAAGCCAGCGGAGCCTGATTTTTTTGTTCACAATCACTAACGACTGCAAATATCAAATCCTGTTTTTGCTCAAATTGCAAGTTCAATGTACATTAAACCTTTGGAAGTCGGTAGTGGATCTAATTGTGTGATTAGAAGCCAATGTCCAGGATCTATCTAAGTTCTATTGAATGAAAAGAATTTAAAATGGATTGTGTTTGTTGGAACACCGATGGAGTAGAAAGATTAGACGAGCGCTTACTAGTCTTAAAAGCCTTGTTATTTATTAAACTCAAATCATGAAGTGGAAAAAAGTCTGGGACTTGTCATGCACAGGACAATACTGTTACATTACTTATTATTACAGCATAATTTATAAAGTTGAAATTCTTGGGCACTAGCATGGAGTTGGCACGGACACTATACCATGCGGTTTATTTTGAACTACTGGTTCTTCTAGGTACTTCAACATTATTTGTTCCCCCTCCACTTGGAACGCAAGCACAGCCCGAGGCCTATATCCTGCATCAAGAAATTAATCATTACTATCTTATATATATTCCCAGTTAGCTTGGGCTCACGGATACTTGACGAGTTTCTTAGGCCGTAACATTCTAAGTTCAAATGTCATTAGAAGCTAGAATTGACGGAAAAATGGATTATATATGCATAATGACAAGATAGAGAAGGACAGAGAGATTACTTGGTGCAGTCGGTGCCTGAATCAATGGGAGGAAGAATAAGGGACATGCCACATTTCTTGGGAACTTGGGGAATGCGCTGGGGATCATATTTGAATTTTGATAATGTTGTCTTAAGGCATTCGCACACAGCTTGCCTATCGGGTTGGGTTACGACTAGTCCATCAAGTTGCTTGGCTCCAGTGCAACATTCTTCTGAAGGATTGTCTGACTTGTCTTCTATGAAATTCAGGCATTGATCTAGTAGACTCACAACTTTAGGGCATGGAATTACACTTACAGCTGGTTTTGAAACTAGTAGTAGTAGGATTAGCAACCCAAGTAGGTGACTCATGGCCCCCGCCCTTAACATGCCTCTGAAAAAATAAAAAGATTTGCTATTTGCTTCAAATCCTAGTCGTAGCTAAACTTATATATGTGTGTGTGTGTGTGTGTGCCAGTATGCTTATGACTTCCAAAGTTTTGTATGGTTCCTTCTCTCTTGTTGTCATGAGGGACTCGTGATTTGCAAATTGATGGAACTTCCTGCTTCCATGCCCCACTAAAACAAGGAACCACGATGGACGGATTCATGCATTATGTGTTTAGCTGTCTACTTAGTTACGCATTGTTTCCTTCCACAAATTTGCATTTACAAGTTGATCATAGTATTAAAATAGTTACGGGCCTGTTTCCCCATGCTGAGGAGATAAAATCCATCAAGCATGCCATTCCATCATCACGTTTGCTGTCATCACTGGACTTGACATTAGACTACCACAATTGTTTAACCTCTAGTTCTCGTCCATGATCTGTATCACACCCAAATTATTTTCAAATTCTCGACAATTGCACCTATTAATTAAATCAAAGAAACAAAATCATAGTTTGTAGTAGGGTTTCTGCAAAATTCCTCCTTTAATTTTATAAAATCAATAGATTTAACTTAAATCTAGCACTTGGTGAAGAAAGAAAGTGTAGGAATTGCTACTAATGCCAAAAGGTCGAAGCCCCAGTGATCACCAGCCCTAACTATAAAGGTGCTAAGGACCGAAATTCCGACAAACTCTTTTCTCTCTTGGATTGGAAAGACACGTAGAATGAGAGGCGACAACTTTGGCAAAATATACACAAAGAGGTCTAAAAAAGAAGAAAATGTTTCCACTACTAATCTTCGTATGCATAAGATAACTTACACCCAACTCGACTGCATAGCATCGGTAAGAAGAAATAATGAAAAGATATCTGATCAACATGATGGATATTCCAGATAAGTGCTACTGTACAATAATACAAATAAAGATAGGCCCACTTTACTAAACCTATTTTCTATTCACAAGTTAATATGTTAGCACAATTGCCATTTTCTATCGTGGTTTCATGGTTTTGATGCATGTCGAGATTCAACCTTGGACTCAGCACTGTGCTTCATATACAAAGAACTTCCAGCAGAAACTTCAACACGTGAAGGAACCATTGAATTAAGAGGCTGGAAGTTTGTATTCCCAATAAACCAATAGAGAGCCCATTTCAAATTGCAGATAGTGTACTTGAGAGCTTTGGTCCAATTCTCCTGCTTATTGAAACTCTGGGTAATCGAGTAGTTTTCAACTCTATCATTCTCAATCCTGCAAGATTTATTTTGCAATGATTACAGGTAGCATGCAGTAAACATTACAGAGAATCCACCTTTTCTAAACAAACTATTATTTGAAATTAAAATATATAAATTTTGTAGGGCCTTTCTAAGTCCTATTGAAAATTTCACCATCAAAGTCTCTCAATTGTCCTTGCTGTCACTCCACCTCAAATATATATATATATATATATATATATATATATATATTATTCTTCTAATTGATTCCCAACCTTTTACATATGTTAAGTTGCACTACTAATTTATAAGTTTGAGACTATTTCTGCATTCCATATCTGTCATTTTGGTAGTAGAAATAGAAAGAGGATCCCCAAAAATTTCTTTTTTAATTGAGTGTGCATAACTTGAGCAGGGTTCTCCATCTCAAACTCGGATTCAAAATTTGGCGAGCAGCATCATAGAGCACGATAAATTCCCTAGAAATACCTAGGGACCCCAATCTGGAAGCGACCACCCTAATCCTGCCAGAAAACACGACCTCCCATACACAATTAACTCTCAAATTAAGCAACTAGTATAAGATGTTCATTTCTTCAGTTATTAGAGATTATCATAGTACCCTCCTTAGGAACATGTCTAGCACAAAGGTTCACCAAATACAGCTGAAACTAATTGAAATTTCAACAAATAATTTTTAGCCACCAGCCACACGTTTCAAAGTACCAAATGCAATAGCAAATAACATAGGAATGCAAAAAAAAAAAAAGAAGGAAGTTATTCATGAGAAAACCTCTAGGAACCCAGACACAAGTTCAAATACAGACAATGGCAGCCATATTCTTACATGAAGACTCAAGCAACTTTTGCCAAACTTAAAGATCCAAGCAATTTTTAGGGTCAATACCAGGTTCAAATTGTCAGCCAGAATGTATCGAGTATTTCAATATCACTTTCTACAAACATTTATGTACTTAGTACCTATAGCTCAGGACCACATTAATCTGAAAGGTTCTCTCTCCTTGAAAGTACAATAAAAGACAAGTAACTTAAGTAATATAGTGGCATAGAATAAGTTAATACGAAACTCCTCAAGCATATTTCTTAATCCTTACCGGCAACAAAACTTACTTGTATGGGAGTTTGAAAGGTTTCTCAGGTGGAATGTTGTTTTCTTGATCCTTCAAGTATGCAAACTCAGCAAAGTCCTTGAGGCATGTTAAGAATAATGTCATTGCTTTGTCATACTGAGTACTCCAAAATAAATTCACTGGACCAAACCTGAGAAATACAAATCCAATGGGCGGTTGGAAAATGAACAATCAGATATAAACCAGATGGCAGATGCATGATCATGCACTTAAAATCTGACTTGAAACATGAAAATATTATGGCAAGAGATACTGTTCCACCCACTCAAATATTTTGAGCAATTCAAATGCATCTAATGCGAAAATTCATTTTCAATCAGTCCACTGAATTTACCAAATCAAAATAAAGGGGGATGACCATAAACAATACTTACAGATCATAAACACTGTTGTTGGTGTCCATGATCCGTGGGTAGCTCCCCATGGGGAGCATTTTTATTCGATATCTGAAAAGTTAACAAATTAAGAAATCACCAATTGAATTAGATGATTT
>CATIWR010104952.1:0-13744 GCA_949677035.1 Omphalea diandra
AAACAGAGTGAAGTTAGTGTCGGCAACAGCATTAAAGAGCGATGATAAAATATCAATTAGGAGACAGGAGTAGCAGGACCAATTGAATAACTCCTTAGCTTGTGTTTGTTAGGGAGGAAAATGAAAGAAAAAAAAAAAAAAGTCAAATAAATGAGAAATGCTAAAATCTCTTGTTTAAGAAGAAAGAGAAAATAAGAAGAGAGAAAAAATATTTGAAATTTTCTTCTTTCTCATTTTCTCTTTAAAATGGGGAGAAAAAATAGAAGAATAAGGAGATTTTTCTAAAATGATCATCTTGCCTTCGATCATTTGTAATAAATTACAGACTCAGAGCAAAAATCAAACCGAATTGAAAAATAAATTGAACCAAGCTGATTAAGTTCGGTTCAGTTTGATCCTTGAATAAAATTGATTTTTTCAGTTATAATTTTCAAAAAATTCAGTTTTAAGTTTTTGATTCTGTTTTTTAGATAAAAAACTGAAAAAATTAAATTAATCAAAGTAATTAATAATCAAACTCATTTGAATGGAATCAAATTTCAAATACATGTAATTTAATTGAAATAAACCAGACCGAACCAAACTTTTTATAAGATCGATTCGGTTTGGTTTATAGATACATAAATTTTGGTTTAATTCGATTTTTTAAAAATTTCTGTTCAGTTCAATTTTAAGAATAAAAAATTTGATTTATTAAAATTTAGCAAAAAACCGAATATATTTTTAACATTTTTAAATATAAAAAATAAATTGAGAATTTTTTTCGTGTTACATTATATTTATCATTATATAAATTTTAATTTCATATAAAATCAATTAAATTATAAAATAATTATTTTTTTATCATTATACAATATAATTATATATTCAAATGTTTTGTTTAATAAAGGGTAAAATTGAAAATATATTAAATATTATTTTCTTTTACTTCTATATTTGGTTATTCAAATAAGGGAAAATAAAAATTATTTTCCTTCTCCTCCTTTTTATCCAAACATGAGAAAAGAAAATAAAGAGGAAAAATAAATTTTTTTTTTTTTTCTTATTTTCTTTCCTCTATATGGATTTTTGCCAAACATAAGCTAAAGGAATACCCACTCACAGTACCTGGCGGACTAAGCAGGAGTTAATTTCCATGGGTCACATGTGGATTTCTGTCCTTCCTCACCCTTGTTAAAGCTCATAACTTGTTTTGAAACAGAACCTTTGACAAACATTTAAGGGATCTTGAACTCTCAGATTTTAATTGAATCGCCTGGAATTGCTAGGCCGCCCACCTAAGAGACCAGCCCAATTCCATTAGCTCTCAACCCAACAGAACATAGCAATGTTCAATGTCCGCCATTTAAAATCCGCAGAGCACAATTGAAAAATGAAGTACATGCACATGCATTTTTTTTTTTTTCACCCCCTTATTCTATAAGAATAATAAATAAATAAAATGCAGTGCTATGAACCGAAAATCACCCTTTTATAAAGAAAAAAATTATTTTATAAAAAAATTTGCTTGAAATTTATATTTGATGAATGAATAGGGCAAAGTTTTGCACTTAATCCGACTACCTATCTTATGACTTCCCACCGAGTCAACATCAGAAAAATGATGACCTAATTATCGGAAATGGGCTTAGTTTTACCAAAAAATACACTAGTTTACGGCTATCAAAAACCAAATCATCGCAGACGGACAGCGGAGCGATGAGATGATCCCCACCATTAATCAGTTTACGTTTGATTCCGATCCGCGGACTACGATGGCTCAACATATCGCAAAATGAATAATCTTGACCGTCCTCAAAACATACTTTTAACCAAACTTCTGACCAAAATCTGTAATAACAATGATCACCTCAGTCGAAACAATCTAGACCGTCCACCCTCAATTCTCTTTCTGCGACCCACAGTAAGACTCAAGATTCTGTGCGGAAAGGCACAAAGGGAGCATCTTCTGCACCAGCAACCCACAAAACATCCCTCCACCGTCCGAGGACGACCTCAAGTGCGTTACCGCCGAATCTCTAATGCCGTTCCAGTCCTTCAACGCCGTCGACGCCGCTGAAGATGATGAAGTAGTCGAATCACCACCATCAGAATAATCTCCGGATTCTCCGAAAAAATTCTCACCGCGCAAATCGTCTTTCATCGAAGCCGACTTCTTCAAATCACGGCGGCGCTGGAGGCGAGTACTCTCACCCATGAGATCGCGGTAACCGATAGCCGATGCTCCATTCAAGGTCGCGAAATCATAGCCGTCGTTGACTATGGCACCGACATTGAGCACGCCTTGGAATCTTCCAGAAGGACGGCGGATCTGGAGAGCGACGAATGAGGGAGTTTTGGTTGATTCTAGGAATGAGATAGTGCTGATGAGTAAACGGACAGTGCCAATGATCGGGTCACGGAGGTAACCGACGGCGTAAATTTCAAAGGAAATGGCGGAGGTTTCGCTGAAGAGGAATTCAGGAGTGACTTTGAAGAGGAACTTGTCGTTCCATGTCGGGTTGTCGCTGCCGACTCGATCTATTCGGGTTCGGAGCTTGATGGAGGAGTCGACCCAGACAACGGCGTAGGTTTGCATCCGGCGTATGTTAGCAGATGGAGGCTTTAGGCCTTGTGCAGAGATCAGGTTGATCTCCAGAATCTTCGTCTCCATGTCAGATTGTCTTTCCTTCTCCCTAGTTATTTCTTGATTTTTACAAGAAGTGGACGGCTCTGTTTTGATCAAGAAAGAAGAAAGATTGGCGAACAGTTCTGACTAAAAGAAAGAAAAGGGAACTGGCGGCGGGTCATGCCGGTCGCCGGCGAAATGAGAGGGAAAGATGAACTGATATAGACAGTTGAAACTGCCGTAACTGTCTAATAGTAGGCTGTGTAATTGGTTGAAGAGGAGTAGCTGCTCGAGCTATTTTGTGGTGGTGTGATTTTGACACACTACGTGGCACTTGGCAATACGTGAGACAACTGTTCAGGGGCAGAAGCCAACAACAAATTTGTTTCTTTTTTTTTTTTTTTTTTCCGTTAAGACCTTGGGGGGGAAGGGATTACATCAGGAAATCATTACACATTACACTTAAATTCGGTATAAAGTAATAAAATGTATTTTAATAAAAAATTAATATAATTCAATATAATAATTTTAATTTTACATTTAGTAAAAAATTAACATACGTTTATATTTTATTTAATCATGTGTTATTATAATGCTTGGGAACGATAATACGAATTTGTCAATCACATAACATAATCATATATATATATATATTGAAATGATAATCATAATTATATTATATCTTTGAAAATGGTCTATTAAATACAATCTCCACCAAACATCATACTACTTGAAAAAAATTAGTTAATTTCACTAAAAATATTAATTTCCATGAATGTCTTCAATTTGAATATTTCAATGTGAATTGTATATCATGAATTTGAATATATGAGGTAAGAAGTTCACATCATTGATTTTTTTACGTAAGTCTATTTAATTGGGTTTTTTTCCTGCTCTAAGAAGTTAGTAAATAAGTTTTATTTTGATTGACAGCTTCTCTTATAGATTTTCTATGAGATTAACTAATCTACGATTTTATTTGATTTATAAAAATATTTTTAGATAAATATTTTTTTTTTATTTTTTGATGTTTGGATGATAAAATATAATAAATTTAAAGAAAATAATAATGTCTCAATCAATGAAAAATAATTTAATAACATGGAAAAATAATTTCCCTACATAAAATTTATGTTGCTTGAAAATTTATTTTATATTTCTGAAATACTTAAAAGTAGTGCCATTTTAGAAAATTATTTGCTAGTTTGCTTTAACATGTAATGCTTTAGAAAAAAAAAAAGGGGGCCTTTTCTTAATTTTTTTTTTTTGAGAAATTCTTAATTCTATTTAGAATATGATAAATCTTTATGCATTATTGCTATGATGGAAAGCAATCAGTTGGCAGTCCGAGTTGGAATTTATTGTGCAAATTTAAGACTTCAAATGAGGAGTAATGAGGGCAAATTCATTGGCACGTTTCATACAAGGACCAAGAGATATCAATACCATATGATCAAAAGTTCAGTGATGGCTCTAAACAGTAAAAATATATGCGAAAAAGAATTCTAAAGTAAACCCAAAACGAAAAGAAATCATGGTTCATATGCACAGCTTTGTTCAAAAATTCTTTTTGGATTGAATGAAGTTTTTGTTCTAGCACGTAATTGTACCAGCAAAACACAGCCAATTTTTACTCCTCCGCTCTTTAACACCGTCGTGTTGGTGTCCCATAAATCCATCATAAGTCATAGCCACATTGCGTCACTTGGAGTCACCCATAGACCTGATGTATCCCTTCCACACAGCCACATCCACGCTTAGTGTTCCTTTCAATTTCAAACCCTTGAATAGATTTCAACAGAAGCTGACGCTTTCAATTCGGGTGGCTGATCTTCTTCTACAATCTCCTCCCCCTCGTCGTCGTCATCATCATTATTGGAGCCTTCATATATGTTGTCATTCCTAAGATCTTCCAATCCATCATCAGAGGAATCTTGATCAGTATCCCATAACACATTCTTGTCGAAGAGGGACTTGAGATCACACTTACCACTCCCTACAAGCGAGTCATGCAAGAACTTACGAGCCTTATAAATTTCGAACAAGACCAGTGCTTTTATTGGCTTTTAGAAGGAAGTTTTCAGAAACTGAGAAAACGAATTTCTCTTTTTAAGTCAACAACCCTTGTTTGTAGTTTTCTATCTGGACTAATCCATAGTATGACATAAATCTTGCCATATTGTTTGATCTTTAAATCAGTAAATCGTAACCTGATTTCTAGAATTCTATATCGTCCGCTGGGTCTGGAAGGCGAAAGGGACGCCATAGACATGGATAAATTGCTAAGTTTTTGCTTCAAGCTTTAGGGTTTTATGGACATCATACATATATAGGGAGCGATAGGGTTCCAATCTTTTTTGATCTCCATTCCTTGTATACCCTAATTAAATGTAGGAAAAAGTTTCCTATTGGACCAAAATAATTTAATATTTATTTTGATTAATTAATTAATTATTTACATACTTTGTAACAAAAAATTATATATTAATTCATACTTTTAATTATACATAATTTAAAAAAAAATTGTTAAAATTAAACAAAAATAAATTTTAACAATTAATCAAAATAAATAATATTAAATATGTTATAATAAAAAAATAAAATTAGTAGATAATTACCCATCATATATACTATGTGATAGTGTTGTAATAAAGTGTACGAGATAGTGTTCTAATAAAGTGTATTTATTAATTCATCCAAAAAGAAAATTAATTTAAAATTTGACTTCTTATTTAGAATTTTATTTTAAAAAATTTTCTAATTTCTTGTTTAGGAGTTGTTTAAAATTTTTTATTTTTAAATTTTTCTAAGTTTCTATTTAAAATTTTTTTATACAGTTTTAGCTTTTTATTTGAAACTCTTTATTTTTCAACTTTTTTATTTCTTACTTATAAATTTTTTATATAGTAGTAAAATTTTTTAATTTTTATTCAAAATTTTTTAATATAACAATATTCTATAATATAATATAAAACAATGACCAATAAATATATTACACACAATTATTTGATAAATGATAGGTAATTATTTAAAATCAATTCTAAGATTGAAATTAATAACATATATTAATGACTGTTATTGTAATATATGGTATTAATATAATTTGTAAATAATTAAATAATAATTTTATTAATACATATAATAAATTTATCACTTTGAATAATTTTTATTTTAGATAAACTTATTAAAAATTTTACAATTCGGTATGGAAGTGCTTCAACCGTTTTTGGCGCATAAGATTAACTAGTTGATTAGCTTATCCACGAACCTAGAATACCAGTAATACATGCATGTCATATAAAAATTCATAACTAATCACAGAAAGAATTTCTTAAGCTTACATTGCAACAGCAACAGCTTTATTCCTGGGCAACTTGCTAAATGGTGCAGAGGAAGGTGGAGATGTTGCTGTTCTACACCTTCTTGCCCTCATTTTCTTCCTTCTTCACAGCTTCTTCTCTAAATCTTTCACTCCCCCAGTGAGGCTGGATATAACAGCCAATTGCTCTTTCCCTGCTTCAAGTAATTTCTCCACCATCTCTCTCATTTTCTCATTCTCTTCAACAAGCTTTCTTTCACTTCCCATCTCTATCTGCTGCTCATTTCTGGCTGCCAATGGCCCGGGTAATAACCCTCTCCTCTTTATCAATTGTCATTTGCCTGCCGTTAGGTGATTCCACCAATCGCTGTTCTAAAGCATCAATGGTGGCTTCATAATCACATCTCCACCAGGTAGGACTTCATTATCCTGGATCTCAGATTGTTTATGTTTCTTACGTTCCTCCTCATCAATTGCTTCAACGGGTAACTCTTTTAGTAGATTTATTTCTGGAATTTCTTTGCCAGTTATCAGTTCATCAACAAGGCCAGTAGCTAGAGCTGACTGTGTAGAGACATTTTATTCCACCTCTTCGTGTTGTCTGACCCCTACAATATTTCTTTCAATTTGTTCGTTATTGGAAGCAGCAGGCTCCTTTTCGGTTACCCCTTCCAGCAATTCTTCTGGTTTACTCACTTAACAATTATTATCAATATGCAATGCTTCATTCACTTGATATGGTTCAGATGTCTCACTATTTGGGTCACAACAGATGCTTTCAGCTTGGGCTCTCAGCATCTCTTCAGAACTACTCTCCTCTAAAGGCAATAGCACGTTTTTCACAATCTCTGAGGGCATATTCGTAGAATGAAGCTATACATTACCTGTTTTATCTGGTTCTGCCAAGTGAGATTCTAGATCCCTGTTGTGGATGCTTTTATTGGAAAGAAGTACTGCCTTAAACAGCAGTAGTAATGGGCATTAAATTTAGTATTCCTATTTTATCTCTTAGCTAAAATTTAGGATTTCTATTTAAAATAATTTATCTATTAATCAGCCAGTAGCATCATTATTTCCTACAATAGTATCATTATTTCCTATTTTGTTTGTTAGGAAGTTTTCCTAAAGGACTCTTAATTTTATTTAAAGGAGCTTATGACATTGAATAAAATTATCGATATTTTCAGTCAAGAAAGAGCAGAGGAGAGTTGGTGGTCTCTTTAACAAATCACCATTAAGTTCTAAAAGGTAGGTCCCTCGAGAAAAGGGAGGAACAAGGGACATCAAGAAGTTTTCCCCGATAACCGACCTGTGACGAGATCTTATTCCCAGGCCCTTAACAATCCCCCGCAAGATAGAGCAACACTTTCAGATTTATTTTGATCCTCTTTGCCAATAAGGAGAGAATTTGAATTTTCTTTAGTGTCCGACACTATATCCATCAGATGGCAAAGATCAAGATTTGAATGTTCTTCCTCATTCCTAATTCTTCCTTCTTCAGTGCCCACAATATTGTTAGGATTGACAACAAAAGGATTTCGATAAGGCTTAGCTTTGGCAAGTACATCAAGCTTCTCCTACAATATTACAAGCTCCCTGGCCAAAGATTTCCTTACATCCCTGATATTCGGGTGCAAACCCTGGAAAACAATTAGAAAATAAAGAATGAAATCAGAGAAAAATTACAGTAGAAGGAACCTAAAATTTTAGGACGAAAACATGATTAACAAAACTAGAAGCATTATTTCCGAACCATTAAAGAAAAGTCAACATGTGATGCGAACGTCGTTGTTAAAATCAGTACCTTGAACTACAATAACAACTAATCAAACGCCTATTTTCAATGAGCTTATTCTATGCACAATCTACGTATGAATGTATCTGCATTGATTGGTTTGTGCACTGTGAATTCCTAAGTCATAAATAATTTGAAGTACTATTGCTTCCACTAAAGAACACAAGCAGGAACAAATACGTTCAAGTATCTCATATTTGCGAAGTCTTCTTTTATTATCATTTTTTTTTTTTTTTGCATAAATGATTCGTGCAACCTGAACGATACAACATGGTATTGCCATCAAGTATGCTGAAATGAATTACACACATACCTGGATAGTGTCCAATTTTAGGAGAAGGCTAATCATCATTTCTCCAATAACTGCCCTTTGCCTCTCATCTTTCTGTAGATCAGAAGAGGACTCCAAAGCATAGATTTTATTTCCAAATTCAATCACCTGGTCCTAGATTTTAGCAATTTGCTTCAACTTCTTTAGTGGTTCCTATCTCCTCACTTCAAACCCACGATAAGCAGATTGGATGAGTAAAGATGCTTCCTCATTTGATAGTTTATTTTTCCCTACTTTAGGTTCTCCATCACCGGATTTGCTTTTATTAATTGTTTCCTTTTGTTTATTCAGTTGCTCACTTGTCTGATCATTCAAACCTTTATCCTCCCTGATTATGCATTTCTCTTCATTCTTTCCTTTATCCTTCATAGTTAGGTTGCTGGAAGCCTCTATTTCAGAATCAACTGATGAAGACATAGGAAATTTGGATTGGTTGCCTCTCCACTGTTCTTCATCCTTGTGTTCACTTGCCTTCCTTTGCACAACCTCTACAACGTTACTCTTATTTTTATTGGCTTGTGCCTCTTTGCTGCTGCTCGAAGTGCTTTCCTGAACTTGTGTATTCTTTGCTTTTATATCTGAAGAACCAGAGGCCTTAGGACTATCCTTTATTGCAT
Organism: Omphalea diandra; assembly: GCA_949677035.1. Lineage (NCBI taxonomy): Eukaryota > Viridiplantae > Streptophyta > Magnoliopsida > Malpighiales > Euphorbiaceae > Omphalea > Omphalea diandra. Next base: position 8,671 of record CATIWR010104952.1, read on the forward strand.
CTTGTGACTGTCTTTTTCGCAGGAGGACTAGGAGACCTTGAGCTTCTGCTACTAATCTTCTTTTAAGGTAAGGGATCGACTCTGAGACAAACATGGGCAACTTTGATGCTTTCGGTGGGGATGAGGACTGCCTTTTTGCACTGGCTCCAAATGCTTTAACCATCCCTTTATCTTCTCCATTCTTCAGAGAAACATCTCTTTCTTTCCTCTCAGCATCTTTATAGCTCTCTTTGTCCTTAGGCGCTTCCATGTGCTTCACAGGAATGGTTCTCTGATTAGAAATTTTTTCCTTTGGCTCCAGATTAACCGGGCTACTAGAATCTCCATGGACCACCTCAGACCTGTTCATGTTATCGCTGCCTCTTGCAGTAGGTAGCTTCAACGTAAAGAACTTGTTAGAGGAAGCTAGCTCTTCAACACATTTTGGGGCTTCATTCTTCTTCCTTTGCTCATCCTTATTATTATTATTATAAGCAGGCAACCAAATTACAGGAAATGGAAATCATCTTATCCTCTCTTTTCTGATCTGGAGTACACGACACATTGTCAGCTTGTATCATGTCAATTGGGAACCAATTGCTCCCCAATCTTCGGTCCCGATCAGATGACATTTCATTCTCAGAAAGCTTCCTATCTGGGGAAAATTTATCCCCACCTGCTATATCTGACCTCAAAGACTTATGCTCTTTATCCTTCATATACTGCGGTGGAATCCAGAAAACTGAGATACCTATAATTTTTCAATTCCGATGGAAGCAAAGAGTCGCCCATCTTCCTCTCAACATTGGGCTCCTGCTCTTCAATCCTTACACTTCGACAATTTCTCTGGTTGTGTGCGTGGTTAGGACATCCACAACACTGATAATCATTAGGTTTGTCACATTCATACCTAGGTAACTCTCTGATATAATATGGAGGGATATAGTGTACAGCAAAGGCATCAGGAGATGGACAACGATGTCCACAACAATGGAACTGAAGTGACAGAAAATGAGGATATGGTCTGCAACTGTAATAACCAGGGAAGTTCCCATGGTTGCAACAGAGGTAATATGGAACTGAGGAACCAAAACTGTTTGGATGAGGCCAAGGCTGATTGATGACGACAGACTTGAATGGATCATCCATCACAAGAGGTGGAAGAGGCTCAAAACTGGGATGATAGTTTTGATTGGAAGGCAATTGATTTCCATGAAGAGGATATGAGCCTATGTATCTATAAACAGGCGTCATTTTCAGCGAATATTACTTCTTATACCACTTCCTGGTAGTTCTTCGCTGATATGAAATTAGGTGCCCAAAAAATCATCAAAAATTGAGAATCTATAAATCTAAAAAAAAAAAAAATAAAGTGACAATTAGTATGAAATCATCCAATGGAGAAATAAACTTGTCAAGTACAGCTTGAAACACAATAAATAACCATTCTCTTTTTGTTTTGTTCCTGAGCAAGTAGAATATAAACCATTAAAATATCAAACAAACATATTATACACATCACATCACACGATACTAAAATGGTAACAAATAATTCAAACATTATAAATTGCAAGGACGGAAGTTGGAGGATTTATGTCCATACATGATACCATAAATTTCAGATACAATCATCTATCATCATCTGATTTCCACTAAATTATTTGAAAACCCTCAAAAGATTTGAACTCTATGGTGAAATCATAGTGTCATCACAGAAATTCTCACTTCTGATTCATGGAGATAAAAAGAATTATCAAACCCTCAAAAATAAGCATATAGAACGCTAAGGAAACAACAACCCGTAGCTAATGCCTCTATCACACACACCTTCATTTCCATACTACCTATAAACGCTGTAGGCAGTAAAACATATTATCTTCCCAAACTACAATTCCAGATCAAACCGCTACGAAATTGTAAGAGATCAAAGATTAAACAATCACTTATAGCTTAACGGAGAGAAAGAAATATTAAAAATCCTGCCAAGTACTTCCGCAATCCAAATGACTCAGTGATCGGAGCTGATCTGTCCACAAACTCGAAAAGAGATGTGAATTAAATTCTCTGTCTTCTCTTACGCAATTGAAGCTGTGTTGTGCCGATGGAACTTTTCTGAGATGAAGAAGGTGTTAGATATGGCGTTTTTATATGTAGGTGGGATTTTGAATTTTGAATTCGCAAAAAAAACATATTCTCGCTTTGCTTCTTCCTGTTTCCAGATGTTTCGCGCGTCTCCGAACCCTGCCACGTAAGAGGCGTATTTTTGTCACCACGTGTGAGTTCCATTGGTTAAGATACGCTTCTCCACGACCGGTCAACCATAAATTGAACAGTTGTCAACTTGTGATTGGTTAATCTTGTATCCGTGTTGGCAATTTCAATGACTAAAAAGTATTTTAAATTTTGAATGAGGAAGCACACTTGATAACCTATCTCATTGTTTCTCAAGTTTCCATAAGAAATTATTAAAATTTTATTTTACGTGTTAAAAAAAAAAGAGTTAATAACTGATAAATTATATAACATTTCAAAAAATTATACCTTTGATACTTTTTTTTATTATTGATTATTTTTTTTATAAGTGAAAGACAAATATATCCTGAAGTTTTATTTACTTACTTATTTAAAATTTATTTATTTTAGTAATTTTATATTCAAATAGCAATCAATAATAATAGTTTTACTAAATATTTAATATAAATCAACTATTAACAGTCAACAATAACAATTAACAATCAGTAATAAATAAATAAAAATATGTCCTAATTTTTTTAAAAAAGAAAAATTATGCAATATGAATGAATTATCACAATTTTTAAGAAAAGTTTATGATTACTAATGAAAACTTATCATCAATTATCATTTTTGCTCTAAATAAATTTTTAAATAAAAAGATAATTTTTTTATTCTACTTTGAGGATAATTATTCTTTAAAATGTGATATGTCTTGTTTTTAATAATATTTTCATTTCTTTTTTTTTTTTGAAGAAAGATTGTTTATAAAAAAAAAAAAAGGCAATGTACAAATATTTATCCTACTGATTATCTCGTTAAAGAACTTTTATAAAAAAATAAAAAAATATAAAAAAAAAAACCTTAATAGATAAAATCATTGAAAAGAAAAAAGAGTGTCCTCAACGTAGTAAAAATACAATAACACTGCCCGTTGGTTACGAACTCTTAAAAAGAATACGATTATGAAGCCACTGCGAGTATTAATCTCAACAAACACCATATTTTCAACTAACGAACTAGCAACAAAATTAAATTTCCCTTTACTCTTCTTTTTTCCTTAAAAAACATCCTTCTTTTTTTTTTTTTTTTTTTTGAAAACACATCCTTCTTTCAGGGCACTTCCACTGACTCACCGCCTGCTACTATTTTGTATCGGCCTTGTCATGTAACTTCCATCTTGCTGCTCACTGACTTTACAGCTGATCAAATAAGAAATCGCCCTTTCGACAGTTGCTTTTGGATCAATTGCCTGGTTAGCAAAAACTTTGTTGTGACGAGATAACAAGATAACCCAAGAAATATGAGCAATAAGCCGTGCATCCTGTGGGCCTGATTGATTAGCCAATTTCTACCAAACACTGAACTGTTTAGACGAAATAATGTTAAACCGAAACCCAAACTTCGAAATGAACCAAGTGGCTCTAGCATGGCTGCAATTCACAAGCATATGAAGAACCGTTTTTGATTCAAGGCCACAAATAGGGCAGAGATCAATTCTGTAACAGTTCCTGCGATATAAATTATCACAAACGGCAATATGATTTTTAGCACACATCCAAAGAAAGATTTTAAGTTTAGGAGGAATGTGAAGGGTCTATAGCTCTTGCCAGAAATCTGCACTGGGATTGAAATTAGAAGAAGATAGGGCATAACAAGGCACATACGCCAAACGATTGAGGAGGATCTTATAACCTTTCTTAGTAGACCCCCAATCTACTATGATGCCAAACCAGTTCATCCTTTTGATCACGTCTCCCAACAGCGATGTTTAAAATCCTTTTCCTATCCGTATGATTGAAAAAAAGGTTTAAGAGTTTCATCCTCCACGATCTAATATCATGATCAATGAGATTAGGCACTATAAACATTTCGCAATCTGTAGGCATATTGGAAGTCACTCTAAAATTAGAAGCAAGGCGAACCCACTTATCTTCCCATATCTGAATGGATTGTCCATTCCTGACATTCTAACGACACCCCTCTGCTAAGAATTATTTTACCCGGATAATGCTATGCCAACCCCATGATCCCTTTCCACCTTTTTTGGCATGTACAAAATCTGAAAAAGGAAAATAAATGGCCTTCAGAGTCCTTGCTACCAACAGATCAGGATTCGTCAGAGTTCTGCAACTAGTGCTAGCCAACAGGGCTTTATTCATAGCCTTCAGATTCTTGAAATCCAAACGTCCTTTTGATTTAGGGACGCATAACTCCAACCATTTACACCAGTGTACTCCGTTGCTAGAATTGGATTTAGACCACCAACATCTAGCGATTATTTGCTCCATTTTGTGAATTATGCGTGTTGGACGCTGAAATACCAGCATAAAAATACACTGGAATCGCCTGAGCCATCGCCTTAATCATAACTTCCTTCCCCGCATTCGATAACAACTTCCCTTTCCAAGATCTGAGAACCGCCTGCATTTTGTCTATAAGGAACTGAAAGACGCAACCTTAGATCTACCCCAGTAGGTTGGGACACCTAGGTACTGTAAAATATTTAATTATGATCTTGTACATAATTTTAGAACACCAAAAATTAATTTTAATAACTGAACGGAAACAAATTATGTGTCTGTCTCCGCGTTGAATCTCAAATTGTTTTGAGCCATAATTCCGAAAGCTGAAATAAACCACTTGAAGAATTCGTCAGAACGGTTGAAAACGAAAAGTTAAATCTTCCTCTTCTTGGTCTTCTCAAAGACGGCTACAATGAGCGTAGCAACTAGGGTTTTCTGTTATGAAGGCAGGAGAGGTGACCTAGCCTATTTATAATAATTTTAACAGGCCCACTCATCACAGGTCCATGTTAAAATAAACCTACACTAACCGTCTTCCATATCGGCCCACAAAAGAT
>CATIWR010104990.1:0-27773 GCA_949677035.1 Omphalea diandra
CCCAAGGATTGGAGATTCTCCAAGCATTACCCCCAAAGACTTAATTATTGGTGATACCTCAAAGGATCTAAGTACTAGATCTCAACTTAATCTTTTAGATAATAACCTTGCCTTTGTTTCTCAATTTGAGCCAAAATCAATTGATGAGGCTTTTGATGATGAAAGTTAGGTGATTGCTATGCAAGAGAAACTTCACCAATTTGAAAAAAACAAGGTATGAGAACTTGTTCCTAGGCCTAAGGAATACCTAATTGTAAGTTGCAAATAGGTGTTTAGAAACAAGTTAAATGAGCAAGGTTTCATCATTAGGAATAAAGCTAGATTGGTTGATAAGGGTTACAACCAAGAGGAAGGGATAAAATATGATGAAACTTTTGTCCCCATTGCAAGGTTAGAGGCTATTAGGATTCTTTTAGCCTATGCATGTCATATGAATTTTAAACTTTTTCAAATGGATTTTAAAAGTGCTTTTTAAATGGAATTATTGAGGAGGAAGTTCATCTTAAACAACCTCCTGGTTTTGAGTCTCATAGTTTTCCAAATTATGTTTTTAAATTCAATAGAGCCTTATATGGGTTGAAACAAGCTCTAAAAGCTTGGAATGAAAGGCTTAGTTTATTTCTTTTGAAAATGATTTTGAAAAGGGAAAGGTGGACACTACCTTATTTGTAAAAAGGCATAAACATGATACACTTATAGTACAAATTTATGTTGATGATATCATTTTTTAGTGCTACTAATGAATCTTTGTGAGGATTTTGCTAAGTGTATGACTAGGAAATTCGAGATGAGCATGATGGGAGAGCTCAAGTTTTTTCTTGGTCTACAAATCAAGCAAACCAAAGAAGGAATCTTCATCAATTAAGCCAAATACACCAAGGACATACTCAAGAAGTTTGGCATAGATGGATGCAAACCATCAAACTAGACAAAGATGAATCGGGTAAGATAGTTCATGCAAAGAGATATCGAGGTATGATCGGTTCTCTACTTTATCTTATTGCTTCAAGACCTAATATTATGTTTAGTGTATGTACGTGTGCTAGATTTCAATCTTGTCCTAAGGAATCACATTTAAATGTTGTAAAAAAGATTTTTAAATATTTACATGGCACCTTACACTTAGGTTTATGGTATCCTAGAGAGTCATCTTTTAGTCCCAAGCTACTTAGATGTAGATTATGCTAATAGTCTTTTAGATAGAAAAAGTACTTCTGAAACTTGCCAATTTTTAGGAGAATGTTTAGTATCTTGGTTTAGCAAGAAGCAAGTTCTAGTTACCTTATCCACCGCCGAAGCTGAGTATGTAGCGACGGGTTGTTGTTACACCCAAGTTTTATGGATGAAATAATAATTAAAGGACTATAGCAAAGATGTTGATCACATTCCTATTAAATATGACAACACTAGTACGATCAATTCTTTAAGAATCCTATCCAACACTCTAGGAGCAAACACATAGACATTAAACATCACTTTCTTAGAGATCATGTCCAAAATGGTGATATTGTGTTAGAATTTATAGACACAACTCATCAACTTGCGAATATTTTCACTAAACCTCTAAATCAAAAAAGGTTAAACTTTATTAAGAGAGAATTTGGAATGCTTGATGGAAACTCCCTAAAGTGAAAAGTTTGATCTTTTATTTGATTGCTATGTGTATTGGTTAAATGTGATATCAATTATTGGATATCTTAATTCTAATTCCAATTATGCTTTTCTATATCAAATTGCATAAATTAAGCATCAATATATTAATGTGGATCATCACTTTAATTGTCAAATCTTACTTTTTCATCATTATCTTTTTTGCCTTGTAATTCGCGGTCACTATCCTTGACTCTCGGTCGTGAATTAAAGGTTCATCTCACCCGACTACCAAACGTCAATTCGCAGTCGCGACTTTTACTCTCCATCGTGAATTCAGTCAAATTTTCAAAATTATGATCGTTGGACTCACTGATTCCTAAGGACTCTATGTCCGTTACTTATATTTTTCAGAATTAACGATCGCGACTATGTATTTAGCAGTCGTGAATTCTAGTAACTGACACATAATTAAGTGATTTGACTGCTAACCATTTTCAACTCTTCATCACTCCAATTTTAGTTGTTTTAAGCCATTTTCTCACCCTTCAAATGGCTATATAAACCCCCTACACAATGATTCTTATCACTTCATCCTACTCCAAATCAATTCTCTTTCCAAAACTCTCTAAATTCTCAAACTCTCTTTACCTTCTCACATGGCTCCCAAGAAAATTTCCAGAGCATAAAAGGGCAAGGCTGTGACTCAACCATCTGCACCTTCAACATTTCATTTAATGAAAGGCATCACAAAGAAGGAGAAGGAATGCTTCAAAGCAAACTCCTCAAAAATCATCCTCCCTAACAAAATTCCTTCTACATTTTCGTTGGAGACTCTTAGAATCAACGCAGAAATACGTGCATTCCTATCAAACTTGGGCTAGAATGAGTTCATCTTTTGGGATGAACCCAGTTATAAAGAAGTCGTTAGGGAATTCATGTGTACAGTTCAACTAAGTCGCAAAGTATAATCATAAGCAGGACAATACAAGTTAGTATTTCACACTTTAAAGGATCCATACTTTATTACTTTGAACAATTATCCACCCACTTCAACCTTCAAGTCAGAGAAAATATCCCTTTCATTATCTCTGCTCTTGACGTAATCTATTTTGAGTTTTGATTCGAAATTTCAATTGAAACCAAACACGACCCAAAAACTTCCCTAGCCAAATACATAAAAACCCTGCCCCTTCACCTTTTTCGTTAATACTAGAGGTGATGGTAACGAAAAAGTGTCTAAAAAAGATTTGGCCTTTCTTTTCTGCCTTGTTAAAAACAAACCCATCCAGATCGGTCGGTATCTTATGGATCAATTGATTCGCATGAGCACCAAACTAAAAAACTAATTCCTTATTCCATCATATTTAACCGCAATCTGCCACTTTGTTGGAGCTCTTGATGAGAAGAATGAAAAATTCCTCACCAAGAAACTCTTCCCTTCTCAAAACTTCCTTAACCTTACCTACTTAATTAATGCCAAAGCCATACACCCGGATACATATGCATATACCTTGGGTGCCTTTGGGGCCAAGAAGATGCAGACATCTCAAACGTCTAAAAGAAAGAGGCTCATCATTGAAAAAGGTAGCCTACCAGTCCCTTCTCCTCAACCAAAACCCAAAATCAAGCTATCTCTTGCCACCATCAATCGCAATGATAAGAATGATGAAGAGGAGATTCCTTCTCATTTCTCACCTTCACAGTGATATGGTCAATTTGCAAGAGAAAATGGGTATTCCTCCTTACCATCTTCCTGAGTATGAGGACACCCCTGAAGAGGAATGCAATGAAGAAGTTGAGAAAGGCGACGAAGCTCAAGGCAGAGGCAACGGTGACAAGGAAGATGTCTTTAGAGATGATGATGATTCTTTAATCTTCTAAAATAGGATTTCGTTGTATTTTCTCTTTGTTTTACTTTTGTAAAGTTGTTGATCCCACAACTTACTTACAAATAAATAAAAATGTTTGTTTTTAAAATTCTTTGTCCTATGTGATTGATTGAATTTACTTTTATGATTACAATTCTTATTAATTTTGCTCCTTATGAACACTTATCTATTTGATATGCATTTGTTTTTTTCCCTTCTGAACCCTCTTTTTGATCTTGTCAAAGGAGGAGAGAAAGAATCAAGAAAGAATCTAAGGAGGGGAGAAAATAATTTGTAAGTAAATAGCATAAGTTTAAAGGGAGCTTTGTAGTCATACTTAGAAATTTCACTTTGATTGGTTGAATGTCATACTTAGAAAATTTTATTTTGATCTTTGTCTAGAAATTTTTTAAGTATTCATTAATCATTCACCATTTCAACTTCAAAACTTCAAAACTCATGCATCTATTTTTCTTTTAGGATCAATCTAAGTTGTCAAAATCAAAAAAGGAGAGATTGTTAGACTAGGTTGATTTAACCAAAGTCATGAACCTCTTTTGATTTTGACAAATAGAGATTGATCAATTCTAATACTTTCATTTAGTGTTATTTTGCAGATTATAAGTTAGATTTTTTCATTGGAAGTTAAATTGAGTTCAAAATCTCCAATCTTGTAAAGATCACTATAATTCATGGTGTGTGTATGGTAAATCACGACCGCGAATCAATCACAAGAAATTATGAAACTAGGACAGAAGAAATAGCGGGCTATCTCGCTGCCGCGAACCAGGTAGAGATTGTCAAGCCTTAGTCACAGAGAAATTTGCGGTGAGTGTCACGTCTGAGTAGCAACCGCAACTTTCATAATGACAAAGGAGTGAACCAAAGCCACAACCATAATATGCCAAGTGTCCCAGGTGACACATGGACCAACTGTTAGACACAAACGAGATTTTCCACTGAAATTTTTGGCTCCTCTATGAAAATTGAAAATTTGTGACCTCGAATAGGTAGTAGCGACCGCGACTTCAGCCTGACAAGTATTTAATACTGAATCTGTCTAACACATCTTGGAGATTTGTTGATAGTTTTAGTCCAATGTCTCTTTGGTGGATATGAGCTAAACACTCCACCAAACAGATGTAAATGCAAGAGAATTCATTAATTTGTAACCATACTCCTACTAATTTGCTACTCATTCTTTCAATTATTATTTATGCTTTAGTGGTTGTTTGGTGTGAGCAATAAACGTCATTGTAAGAGGTTTTAGTATGAGCCTTGAAAACACTTGTGAAATGTTTTAGTGTGAGCCTTGCAAACACTTATAAGAGGTCTTTGTGTGAGCCTATAAAACACAAGTTGAAAAAGTTTGGTATGAGCTTGGAAACACCTATTGAGTTAAGTGAAACACCTAATTGTAGAGAATTGGGGAGTGAATGCAAGGTTAGTTAACACCCAAACCACTATAAACACTTGTGTCAATTTCTTTCTTCTCCTACTCATCTTCTTAAACACATTAAGTCTCTTTTTAATTTTTAAATTGAGCACCAATTCAACACTCCTTCTTGATGTCCTAGGTCAACATACCCAAACCCACAAATGGAGACAAATACATTCTCATCAATACGTATATCCTGGACCCATGTCTAGAATACACAATGAGCCTCAATTCAATACACACCATTTTACTTAAAAAAACACATATTACATGTGTCCAAAAACATGCATTTATCTCTTTTCAAAAATTTGTCGATTCTTTTACGACTAAATCTTTTTTTTTCTCTTTTTTTATTTTATTGATTTTCACTTTATTATTGTAATTAAAATAAATTAATACAATATTTATCTAATTCAATTCATATTTTAATTTAATTTAATTTAATTTGATTTAATTATAATTATAATTTTAAAAAATTATTTTTATATAAAAATTAAATAAGTTAATTTTTAAAATAAATGAATCTAATAATTTATAAACATCAAAATCAAAATAAAAAAAAAACTTATAAATCAACAACATTGTACCTTCAATTAAAAGTAATATACCTATAGTACAACGTCATTGAACTTATAATATAACATCAATAGACTTACAGTACAAAACCTATAGAAACAATGTACCTATAATTCAACACTAATGCACTTATAATACAAATTACCAATAGACTTATAATACAAATTTGTGTACTTTATTTATAATATTAATGTACCTTTATATCAAAAAACTATGTGTTGTAATTTCAAATTAGTGTACCTATAACACAACATAAATACACCTAAATAAATGTATTGCATCATAACACAAATATATCTACATGTTTGAACAACATACCTCAATCAAAAGCAATGGACCTCGAGTAATAACAATTTTTATGATAAAAAATATTATTATAATTATAAAATATATATAATAATATAAATTATATAATTAAATAATATAAATATAATTATATATTGTATTAATATAATTATGTATAATATAAAATCATAATATAAATATTGTATTAATATAATTATGTATAATATATAAAATCATAATATAAAAACATATAAAAAAAACTCATCAATACAGAAAAGAAAAAAACAATTTGTGCGCATTCACCTATTGCCTATATTAGGACCACTGCTCCATATTACAATATGGACAGGGGTCGAGGATATAAATTGTCCATTCTCATCAGCAAGACTTCGTCTTTAGAACAAGGCTAAAAATCATTAGAGCCCGGTCAAAATATAGTGGAGAAAAGTACACCCTCGGCTCTATTTTTTTTAACAAATTTTTTTGCACCCATTATATTTTTAAAAGACAATATAGTACATTACCACGTGGAATCGAGTAAATAGTGCACACAACGAGATGCAACTGTAAAATGCTCATGGTGCACTCTTGGATGCGATACAACAACTGCTCAAACAGTTCATTGTGGTTTCAGTTTGACATAAGATTCCAAAATTTTCAAGCAGCAACAAGAACCGAATCAGCCCAATTCATATGATACCAGTAATAGTGGTGTTAAAAGATTGAAAAAGATGAAGATGAGAGGTACCGGCAGAGGAAGAAGGGATGTAGATATTATGCAAGGGGTGGTAGTGGTTGAAGTTGTAAAGAGAGAAACTAAGTCAATTGTGATGACTAGAAGAATCCATGTTCATGTTAATAAGTTTGAGAGCTTATTGGGTTTCATTTTAATTGCTTGTCTTTTGAGAAATATGGAGGAGAACGATGAAGAAGATGAGCAAATGGAACTTTTTGTATGGGACGAATTGATGATCTGTCTTCACCAAACCATTATTAATGATATAAAATAAAATTTATGTTTGTTTATATATAAAATAGATGAGATTGCATACGGCTATAAAAAAGCCAATGCATGCTCTCCTTAATTGTTTACTTGACAACTGAAGTGCATCCAAGCATCTGCATGCATTAATGTCGCTTCCTTTTTTCCATTATTTTAGAGATAATTTGGATACAATTTTTTCTTGTGGCAGGCCAATGGCAGCGAATGAATCTCAAAAATTCTAAATCTGCAAGAATTATAAAATTCTACTATAATTTCTCTGAAGTCAAATTATGTTTGAAAGTTTTGTAGCCGATAAATCACATATAAACATTTTGTTGTATATATTTATTTAATAATTAAAAGAATGATAACATCTTTCTCTCATTAAAAAATTTAATTAATGATGAAATTAATTTTATTAACTTTATTATTTTAAAATAGTAATTTAAAAATCAAATCAATAGATTAGATCAGTAAAATTAAAAATTAAAATATTAATTAATTTAATTCAATTTAAACTAATTATTTCTTATTTTAAATATATTTTTATGATATAGTACATCAATTTATTTTTTTGGAGAAAATCAATCCCCATAACCCTTATTAAACTTCAAAGTGTACGGTGTAGTAATGTTAATTTTGTTCATATATTAAAATAAAATTGCTATCTATTTCTTTAATTTATCTTCTTTTTAACTCAAATGTAAATTTGTTTATTTTTTTGTTGATTATTGGTTTATTTTTAGTTGATTGTATTTTAATCAATAGTTCTATAAATTAGTTATAAACCAAAAATAAACAATTTTTTGCTTTTTCATATAATAATTAACTTCATGCTTTGTCAAATGCATAATAAATATATGTTGTAATCCTAATAAACCTAAAATAAATATAAAAGTAAAATAAAATAAATATTTTACCAGAAGTGAGAAACCTGTTATAAATAAAAAAAATAAACATTTTTATGTTTTTTGATATAATAATTAATTTCATGTTTTGTCAAATCCACAATACACATATGTTGTAAACTTAATAAACCTAAAATGAATATAAAATAAAATAAAAATAAATATTTTATGGAAAGTGATAAACCTGTTATAAATTAAAAATAAACATTTTTCTACTTTCGATATAATAATTAATTTCATGTTTTGTCAAATCCACATCTAATAAACCTAAAATAAATATAAAATAAAATAAAAATAAATCTTTCTCTCATTTAAAAAATTTAATTAATAATAAATTTAATCTTATTATTTTAAAATAGTATTATAAACATTAAATTAATAGATTAAATCAGTAAAATTAAAAATTAAATTATTAACTAATTTAGTTCGACTAGATTGATACCCCAACAGTTGTGAAGAAGGTCTCAGCTTTCTTTTCTTTAAAATGACAATTTGCTTACTGCTACCATAATTCAGTTAGAACAACAACGTAAATGAAGGGTCTAATTTCTGAGCCATAAAAGGAAGCATATATTTAGAACCCAAATGAAACGGGCCAATGAGGATCGGCAAGCAGAGATGATGAAGATAAGATAAAGTCAATTATATCAATTTGTAAGTGAACATATATTTAGAAATTCGGCACAAGAATTAATTTTTTTCAGAAAAAGGATTTGAAAAACGTATTGTTGTCTTTGGTTGTTCTTGAATAAGTATTTCCACAATCAAATTAGTAAATCACAATATGTGAAAACAGTTTACTAAAAATGATTAGTAAAGCTTTGTTTTGGCTAAATTAATAATTATTATTTGTCAATTAATTATATAGTTGAGATAAAAAAAAATTTATTTACCAAATTAAATATTTGACAAATAATCAATTAAACTTTTCATGTAAAGTTAACAATACAAATAATTATAAGTGAAAATAAAAATATTAAAAAACTAAAATAGAGAACTAAAAAATATAAGATTGAAAAATTATTTTTGTATATTGTTTATTTTAAATAAATATTATTTATTTAATCACACATTCTATATTAATATTTTTAAATAATATAAATTATAATCTTGTAAAGTACAAATTATTAACTAATATATATAATTAATTTTGGTCTTAAAATTTATTTGAGATGACAGTTTGCTATATGTCTAATTTTGAGATGATAATTTATCATTTGTCAAGCTATTTATTTATTAATAAGTGATTGAAATCTCTATTAATTTGACAAATAAATAAAAATAAAAAACAAAAATACATTAAGAGAAATTATAAAATAAATTATTATAAAAAAATAAGGCCACATAATGGTATGCATATATTATTTATTTAAGAAAATTTACTATTTATTTATATAATGAATATTTTAATTTATTAATTTTTATAAATATATTTTAAATAATATATTAAATTGTAGTTCACGCAATCTTGTGGATTATCAATTAGTATATTTTTAAGTGACGTTTGAAGAATTGAGGTTCTTAATAATGAATAATTACTATTTAAATAAAATTATCTGCTACCCATATGATAGGTGAAATATTAATATATTATTTATTTCATTAGTAATATATTAAAAAAATATTATAAATTAACTTAATTTATAATATAAATATTTAAATATAGTTTAATATTACAATTTATATCAGAAAATTAATAAGATATTAAAATAATTGAAAATTAAATTTATAAAAGGTATTCTTGTTTGGACCATCAATAAAAAAAATAAAGATAGTAAGAATGACTAATAGTCAAATAATTCATTAAATTTAATTATGTTATATAAATTTAAATATTTTAAATAATTGAATCTTATTCATGTTGAACTAAATTAAAATAAGCTTAGAGTTCTTTTTATTGATTTTGATTAAGTAATATAGTAAGCTTTACTTGATTTAACTAGATTCAATGATAAAATTTACAAGGTTTAAGTTGATCAATTTTATAACGTTCAATTTATTTTGTATTGAATTTTCATACTAAAAAAATAGTGGAGTCTCCAAAAAATAAAATTAAACTAAAGATTTATTAATATTATAAACAATTGTTTAAAAAAGGTTGGAAGTACATTTTCTTATATATGTAGCTTGGTATGTGAATTATTGCATTATAAAATATAAAAATTAACATTTTATATTATACTAACATAATCTGAACCAACCCAGGGTATAGTATTAATGATTTTTTTAAATAAAATTAGAGTCATTTTTAAAATTATAAAATCTTAAATATGAATTTTAATGAAGTTAAATTAATATAAATAATAGATTAATTAAAATGAAAGTCAATAATATTAGTAATAAGGGATGTGATAAATTTGAGTTCAAATTAAATTATAAAATTTAACATTTGACACTCAACTCAAGTTAACTATTTTTTAGATAAATTTGATAAGATCTTCTAAAATATTATAGTTTCATTTGATAACTCTTATATGGAATTTTTAAATTTTAAATTCAAACTCTAATAAATATAATTAAATTATTAAATTAGTTTAATTATTTATAAATTTATTATAAAATGAAATAATAAAAATATTAAAATTTTAGGATTAATTATGTTGATCCCTATATTTTACCATATTAGATTATTTAGTTTTTTATTTTTAAAAATTATATTAAAATATCCATATATTTTTACTTTGTTATACTAAATAGGACTTCTTTCTATTTTTAACTCAATTTTTATCAATAAAAAAATAAGAAAGTCAATAAATTAAATTTTAAAATTACGCTTTTTCCTTTTCATCCTCTTTTATTATTATACAATAAAATAATAACAATATTAAAATTTTATTGCATTCATGAGTTTTAAAATTAGATATTTTAATATTTATATTTAATAAAAATTATTATAAAATAAAAAATATTAAAATTTTATTGCATTAGTCAGTTTTAAAATTAACTATTTTAGTATTTAAATTGAAGTTAGGTATATGGATTGTACTTAATTACTCTCTCTGTGTTCCTCACCAAATAACATTTAAAATTTATATATATATATTAAAAATTATCTTTAATAGATGTTATTATATAAGTAAAATATTATGTTACTATGTAATTAATTATTTTTAAAATTTTGCATTCTAAAAAATAATTACTATGAAGTAGAAAAATAATAGATTTGAAAAAAATAATTAATATTTATGAATAATTATAAAATATTAAATATTATGAAATAAAAAATAATTTTTAAAATGATATCGATTTTGAAACATAAAGGGTACGGGATGGAGAAGCTGCCGTAAACGAAAATCAGCATCTTCGAAAAAGTGGAATTCTTCGGACTGGGAAAAGTCCGTCCCGTAGCACGTGAGATGAAAAAGTCCGTTGCCACCCACGTGAAGCATGGGCCCCAATCTTTGTCGGTATTACTATTTTTAATTTTTTAAGTTTTTTAAGTAAATATTATTATTTATTATATTTATTGAATAATATAATTAAAAAAGTTTACTGTCAATTGACACAAAATTTATTTTAAATATTTTATTTAATTTTTTAATTTCAACGTATTATTTTTATATAATAGTTTTTATTTCGAATATTATATAATAGTTTGTTATTATGAGTCACATATAATTTGAAATTATTGAAAAAAGTAATTATAATATGAATTAATATGTCTTTAAATTTTTGTAATTACAAAAGTTTTTTAAAAAATAACAAGATAAAAAATGATAAAAAATGCGTTAGAAAAATTTAATTAATATGAATAATTTGTCATTAAAAAAAGTTAAAGTTAAGAGTTACAATAAAGTCTTGGACAAAACTTAACTATTATAAACAAAAGCTAAATTGAGAAGATTTCGCTACATCAACGTTTTTGCACATTTTTACTTTGACTATATATATATATATATATATAAAAAGATGAAGGTTATATAATATTTATAAATAAATAAATATATTAATTTATATCATGTATTTTAGTACATTTAATAATAATAAGTTAGTTTAATTCTAAAATTATAATACTTTTTTGTTATAAATATTATTTGATAATTTTATGTTTTTATTATCAATAAATTGAAATTTATATAATAAATATATCGAGTTTGAGAAATGTAGATCAATAATATATTCTTGTATTATTAAACAACATATTTCAAATTACAAAATTTTCATTAAAAAGCGAATAAAATAATAAAATTCTCATGAAAATAAATTTGATATATAATATAATTAATAATAATAAATTGATCAAAATTGTAATACTATTTTTATCATGATTTTTAATGATTTTATATATTTATCAATTAAACAATAAAATTCATATAATAAGTTAAATCAAATTTAAGAGATATTCATCAATAATATATTATTATTAAAATATTAAGTAATTAATTTTAAAATACAAAACTTTCATTGAAATAAAATAAACAAAATATTCATTTTACTGGAAAATTTAAAAATAAAAGAAAAAAAAAACTTACATCAATAAAATATTCTAGCAAGAAAAGTGGGTACAGTATAAAATTATTTATAATAAAATAGCAAAAAAAAAAGCTACTGTATAAAAACGTTGCTTTTCATTTTATATTTCACATAACACATAATGTTATGAGTTTTAATAATAACAATATATATTTTTCTCATACACAAAATACTAATATTTTTATTGTACATTTATTTGAAACAAAACAATACGAATCATAAGATTAATAATTTTGAGTATCACGTGCGCACTAAAGTCATTGAGAAAATGTTCATTAAAAAAAGATTTGAATTGCTGTAAAATGAAATTGTTATATATGCTTGACCAACTACCAAGGCCATTGCATGACTTTGACTCAGCTTACTTTCATATTATAAATTTTAAAAGATGTTAAAAAATTATCGCAATTTGAATATTTAATTTTATATATTATGAGTCATATACTCAAATATATATATATTTTTAATATAAAATAAATATTAAAATTAAATATTTAATTATTTATAAATTTATAAAATTTTATCAATTTGACTCCCATTGTAATTGAAATTTATAATTTTAAAATTAAAAGTTAATTATAAAAAATTAAATTCTCTATACTGAATTACATATTTTTAATCAAGAAGCATATCAAATTTAAATATTTAATTTTTTATAAAATAAATTTTATATTTATTAATATAACTTTAATTAATATTTATATGGTATTTAATTCAATTATAACTTAAAATTTATTTTCATTTGTAAATAAATTTCTTATAAAAATTTATTTATAAATAAATTTAAGTATAGAATCAATAAAATATTTTATATTATTCTTAATTTTATAAATATAAATAAACAAAAAGAAAAGAAGAGAGATAATAGAAAGAGAAGAAAGAAAAAGAGAAAAGATTAAGAGAAAGAAAGGAGAAAACAGTAGAAAGAATGAAAATTATATTTTAATAAAAATTATATTGTCATAATGAGATAAAAATTACAATTTTAAAATCTATTTAAAAAATCTATCAAATTTCATAAAATTTAACTAAATTATAATCAATTTTAAAAATTTAATAAAATATAATTTAAAATAAATTTTCATTTATATCAAATACATTCTTAATAACCAATCTAAATTTGAATTATTGAATCCATATTATAAGTGTTAAATAAAGGATTGGATGATATTATGCAAATTAATAATACTAAGTGACAAATAACAAAAGATTAAAAGAAAAAAAGCAAAAAAAAAAAAATTATAGTTGCTATTTTTCTCGTTTTTTTTATAAAAAATTTATTTTTTTAATACGATAATGTGGATATAATTTACATATCATAAACTTATTTATTTTTAATTTTCTTTAGCTTTCACTATAAAAAAGATTATATTATCTTAATTTTGTGAGTTTTGTATCTCATTATTGATAGTTATTTTTTTTTCATAGTGATAATTTTGTTCTTTTTATGCGGGTATTTATTTTCTTTTTATAATAGTTTTATAATTTGAAATCTGTCAGTTTAATAATGGTATATTATTGATGATTATCTCTCAAATTTAATATAATATATTAATTTTTTAGTATTATAATATCACATCTAGTAAAAATCTCAATAATGAATAAAATATAAAATTATCAAAAAAATTCATGAGAAATATGATGTCATCATTTTTAACTTAAATGAATTTATATATTGAGAATCAATTTTACATTGCATGGTCGGCCAGTGTCCACACGTGCGGGATGTTTCTGTCTTGTTTTTCCAACAACTTGTAAATTGTAGCTGAACCATCTGCCTCAAGCTTAGTTGGATATGCACGTGCCCACGGCACGGCTATTCGGCCTAGTTGTCTGGTGATTAATGGAAAGTCCTTTTTTTTCAAATTTTAATAAAATTATTAAAAATAAATAAATAAATACTCATATTTATTATTATTAATTATTTCATTCATTTTAAAATATAAATCATTTAAGATTAATATTTTTATTTTAAAATATAAATTATTTTACAGATATCTATGAATTATATTTATTTGTGTTATGTTTTATCATTATTTAAAGTATAAATTTATAATTGAAATGTATAATAATAATAAATATTAAAAATAATTATTTTAAGAGTAATATAATATTTTTATACATATTTAATATATTTTTTAATCATTGAGCAAATCTTTAAGCTATTTATATTTTAAAATGAATAGAGTATTATTTGTTATCGATATTTGTAATTAATTATTATTGATTGATAATGATGTTCGAGTATAAGTAAGACTCATAAAAAATATTATTTTTACTATATTTTTATATTAAATAATAAAAAATATTTATTATCCAAACTTAATTACAATTTTATACATTAAAAATATCAATATTTTATTTTTAAATATTAAAAAATATATTATTAATTTTTTTAAAAAATATTTTATTTTAAAAGATATACTTTTTTCTATGCTATATTATTATATTAGAGAGAATATGAAAAAAAAGGTATATAGAATTTCTAAATAAAAAAGGAGCTTAATCTAATAAGAATACTAATATTTTCATCATTTCAACTATTTATATTCTTTTTAGAATTTATTATATTTTTTAAAAGATTATAGGTAATTAAAATTTTAATATAAGTTATTTTTATTTTCTTTGAAGCTTCTTTTATCGAGTAAAACAGCTGAATTATTTTTCATTATTAAAATGAGAGGACAAAGTTGCGAAAAGCAAGCGTGGTTTTCTATTTTTGTACAATAAAAAAAAAAAAAATCAGAAGGTGAGAGGTGCCGTCCGATTCCGTCCTCTGCTTATTTCCCTGCTCCAAAGTGTGAAGAGAGAGAATCTCGACTCCCTATGGAGGGCGATGGGGACCTCATCACGTGTTGGACGATAACCTCGACACGTGGTAGATAATGTGGTCCCTACTCCTCATGTCGATTTTTTGTATCTTGAGTTTCTGCGTCGCACGTGTGATTATTTATATCTTAAAAGGGATTTGTGGGTGCTACATTTTTTCCCCACCTCTCCTTGCTCTCTGTTTTTTTTATATAAAAAATAATAATTCTCATTACTTATTAAATATTAGAATATCAATATATATAAATTAAAATTTATAATTTATAATACATTATATTAATATATTATATTTTTTCTACTCCCACCCCACCTCTCCTTGCTCTTTGTCTTTTATAAAAAAGAATAATTCTCATTATATATTAAATATAAGAATAAAAAATTAAAATTTATAATACATCATACTAATATAGAGTATGTTGAATTTGATTTAAAAAGTGAAAATTTTATTTTATAGAAATACAATTATATTAACATAATATTAAATATCACATATATCAAAAAATACGTTTCACTTGATAGCTATATAAAACCACAACTCGATATTTTTATCTTTAAATTAATATAATTAAATCACTATAAAGAATTAATTAGTCTTTTCAATAATATTATAGATTAATTCTATAAAGGGACAATGATAACCTTTATGTAAGAGTCTCAAACTTTTTATAAATAAAAATTTTCATTAGAGTTATAAATGAAAAAAACTAAAAAATGTGTAAAAATAATTGTCAATTAATATTATTGGGATAAAAATAGATAATATAATAATAAAAAAAAAACGGTTAGAATACTTTGAATTCAACCGTTTGCCTTTTGGATTGGATCAGCTCAATTTGAGAATTCCCCTCGCTCTCTGTTTATCCATATCTGTACCGCTCAATTCAAACTTGGCATCTGTTGGCGACAACGGAATGGAAAATGCTTCGTCTCGCTAATCTCTATTTTACTTAGGGTGAACGGATCTGGTTTTTAACCATCAAATTGAAAATTAAATTTTTTAAAAATAAAAAATAGTATTGATTATTAATTACTATTATTTTTTTCCTAATTTTAATTTTTTTTATTTTTTATTATACATTAATAATAAATAATATTAAAATAATTACAAATCATTTAATATTTCACATTCATTATTTAGTCAATTATGATAATTTAATTATTTTTTGATATTAAATATATCATATATGTTAGAAATTAAACAATTAAGTTTAATTTATATATAATAAATAATAGAGATGAACATGAGATTATGATATTTTTGAATTAAACCAAGTAACCGAATTAGAAATTAGAATTGAAAATCTTTGATTTTAAAAATAAAAAACTCGAATAGATATAAATCATTTTTTTAAAAAGAAACAGTATTCGAATAGAGAATTGAACCAAACTATAATGTAATTGTTTCTAACTAAAAAGTGAACAAATTATATATATATATAAACTAAAGAAATATTTTAATTATTAGTTTTACTAGTTAATTGCTCAGTTAATATATATTACTAATAATTATAACTTTAATAACTAAGAATTAAACTATTTACAACATATTAAAAATGATTTCAATTTAACATTATGTAAGTTATTAATTATTATTTGTTAAATTATCACTTATTTATTTTAGTATTTAAATGATTAAAGATGATAACTGTAAAATTTATTTTATTTTAGTTTATAAAGATTAAAAATGATAAGTTTAATTTTTAATAAATTAAAATAATCAAATACTTGAATCAATACCAAATTGAACCTAATCGTCATAAAAAAACTAAAGAATTAAACTGATTATATTGAATTTATACGAAACTGAATCAAACATAATTAAAAATTCAGAATGATATTGATTCTCCTTTTTAAAATCCTAAAATTTTGATCAAATTTTAGAGATTAATAAATTCTCGACTTGGACTGAAGTGCGCTCACGCTTAATGAATAATTTATGAAAATTATTTTTTTTTTCAAATTATTCATTTTAAAAAATTCAAAATATTATTTTAATTTTAAAATAAATTTATTTATATAAAATTAATATTTATAAATTTATAAAAATAAGAAAGTTAAATAATTTGTCAAAAATAATAGATTAATTTTAATTTTATAAAATTTTAAAAAGATTTTATACACATCTCGATAAGTTTTAAATTTGTTGATTTTATAATAAAGAAATCACGGATTTTGATGAGTAATAGAATTTTGTATTAATAATAATATTATTATATACAATAAAAATAATAAGCATATGATGAGTAATAGAATTTTTTATTAATAAAAATATTATTATATACAATAAAAATAACAAGCATATCAATCATATAATTGTTCAAAAATATTTAAAATTTGACTTCAATTTAAGTATAGTAATAACCTACCCCTCCAAATATATGTAAATGCACAATGAGCTCTAAAATTTTTCCGCCTAGATTAAGATATGTTATCCATCTCTCTCTGTATATGAAAACATCATTTCAAAAAAGAATTACTGTTTTTAAAAAGTTATTCAAGTTATTAAAAAAAGTTTTTTTTACGATTTATACGATTTTTAGTAAAAATAATAAATATATTTAGATATATCAAATCAATATAAAAGTATATTTTTAAAAAATAATTGCAATTATATATGAGTTGACTCTAAAATAGTGACCCCAATGGATAATCTTATTATTGAAGTGTTGATTTGATTTGATAATACTAAGGATGGCGCAGCAGAAATCATGAGGAGAAACAGTGTAACGAAATGCCCAATGCCTACTTTTCAATTCACATCACAATATGATAGATTAATTTACCGGTACATTATTTATATTTAAAAATTTTTATTAACTAAAATTTCAAAAATTAACAATTTATTTAAATTTATAAAAGTTGCTTATATTTTAATAAATATACTTTTTATTTTTTTAGAAATTTTATAATAATAATAATAATAATAATAATATATCGATATATTATTGCGTAACAGAGTTGCTCTTTTAAGTAAGAAAGATATTATAAATGATATTTTATTTTAGTGATAAGGGTAACGGGTGATCCTTGAATCTAAGTATTTTAGATTTAAATCTTATTAAAAGTTGTTGATGCACTTATACCCTAAAAGTCATTATTTTTTATTAATTATTAACGTGTAATTATTATAGACTAAAAATTATTATTTTTTTATTAATTACTAATTTGTAACTAATAGAAGGTGGTTTTTATTAGAATATTTAATCACATGATTTAAAAATAAAAAAAGAAAAAGAAAGCATTGCAAAGAGAGAAGGAGCAGGGAAATGAGGTCATAGAGATTCACCAACTCTTTCTGTTTCATTACCAGAAATTAGGCTGCTATGGTACTGCCACTATTCTCCCAACTGCCGCTAATTATTAGTCTCTACGAGTCTTTCCTGGTACTAATAGTATTATAATAGCCCTTTGAGGGCCATTTTTATTTCTTCTTACACTAACACTTGTCTGCCAGTTGCAGTTTGCCTCTGCCTTTTTTTGACTCCTCTTATGTTTCTTCCATCGCACAAGTAATAATTAAATTTACACTTTTTTAAAGAGGACTATGATATTTTTAGTTTAAATTTATTTATAATAAGTGACTAACCCCATCTTTAGAAAATTATTTTAAAGAGGAAATAAAATTAAAAAACTAAATTCTGTTTTTCTTTTTTATGTTCAGATAAAAAAAATGAGAGAAAGTATATTTTATCTTTCTTCATTTTTTCCCCTTATATTTTAGATAAAAAAAATTTATTTTCTTTATTTCAATAGAAATATCAAGGGTGAAAATGTAAATTTATTATAATTCTCTTTAATTATTATATTTTTCTCTCTATTTTAAAGAAAATAAAAAATAAAGTAATTATTTTTTTTTGTATTTTCCTTCACTTCTTAAACAAGAACAAATTTCCTTCCTCATTTATTTTTCATCTTTATTTTATTTTTTTTCTTATTTTCCTCTCTCCCATCAATAGAATAAAGAAGAGCATTTCTATATGTATTTCTGTTTTTTTTTGTTTTTCAATATCGAGAATAAATTATATTGATGAAATTTTAATTTAAATATTAATTCTTTATTATTAGATTGAGAGATTAATTAATTTAATTGATCTGTTTCTATTCTTTAAAAATGTGAAAAGTGAAGAAGTGCTTATTTGGTTTGGCATTTAGCTATTACCATTTAGTAATTAAATATTCAAATTTCAATATTTCAATTAAAATTAGTATTTATTATTTTAAAAATATAATTAACACTAAAAACTTATTTTCTAACATTTGAAATATAAAAGCTAATATTTAATTTTTTCACTAGTATTAATTTTATATTTATCAGTATTTATTATTATACTAATTTATATTTCATATAAAATTAATTAAAATTTTATCATGTTATAATCTAACTGTATTTTTAATTATTAAATTATTGAAATATTCATCATTAATAGCTAATTACTAATTAGCAATCCTTAACCATTGATCACAAATGACTTACATTCAACATTATTGTAATACTAAACAGATCCTAAATTTATTTTTTTTATTAATATAATTATAACTTTAATTTTATTAACATATATTCATTTCATTTCAAAATAACTATTTTTTTTAAGATTGTGTAGTTAGATTAAAAAAATAATTAATTAGAAATAATTTTAATAAATATAAACTAATATCACTTTAATTATTTTCAACTAAAATTATACTATTAATATTAATAAAAAAGTAATTAATTAAAAGAAAAAGAGAGAGAATCGATAATAAAGGTAAATTTAAAAAAAATTAATTAATGATATATTATAATTATTATATTAAAATATTTTTTTAAAAAAAAGACTGTTATTCTGAAACGAAAGAATATAATTTGAAAAAAAAAAACAAGTACACATATTGAATTTCTTTCTTTTCCAAAGTGAGAGGGATCATCAATTAATAAAAAAGAGTAGGAGAGGCACACGCAAGAAGTTTTTGTTTAATAAGTTTTACATGACCTTTTAAAAAAAAAGTGCAATCTTTCTGAATTTACCTTTTATGGATCACCCCATTTTCTTGTTCTTTTATTTTTATTACAAAAAGAAGCAAGTTGCCTATTTCCTGTGAATGTGAAAAGCAGAAGAAAAGTTCTAAGGGAGAAGAAGAAGGAGAAGAAGAAGAGCAGAGAGCAGCTTTTCTTTCTTCTTCTATACAAAGAAAAGAAAGAAAAATTCACGATCGAAAAGAATGACCGGCGGTGGATCTTCCTCCGGCAGGCTACCTACCTGGAAAGAAAGAGAGAATAATAAGAGAAGAGAGAGGAGGAGAAGAGCCATAGCAGCAAAGATATATTCAGGACTTAGAGCTCAAGGCAACTATGAGCTTCCTAAACACTGTGATAATAATGAGGTCTTGAAAGCTCTTTGTGCTGAGGCTGGTTGGATCGTTGAAGAAGATGGCACTACTTATCGGAAGGTAAAGGTTTCTTCTAATGGGTTCCTTTCTTTTTCGTTGTTAGATCTCTTACTGCATTCCATGCATCGTTTGTATCGATCTTGACCTTTTTTTTTTTTGTGTTATTTTCTTGGTTTTTTTTACCCTTGTCTTCATTTGGAGTTTATTTATGCTCTTCTCTTTCTGTCATGTTTTTATTTCGTTTTGTCTTGATTTGAGCGTGTCCCTGGTCTCAGTTTTTCCTAGATTAATATTTATTTGATCTTTGGGCATTTCTGGGTTTGATCTAGAAATCTTGAGTTTCTGTCCTCTTTGATTAAGTCTTATTTCTATGCCAATTTTTTACTTGTTTGAACTCCTAATTCTTGGTTTCTTTTTGCCTGGTATCTGAACTACCATATCATTTATGTTTCTATGAGTTAAGAATTGCTGGCTGCTTGTTTCTTTTCCTCGTTTTGACCGTTGATGTCAAGTAGATTTCTGGATTTTTTTCTCCCTTATAAATGTTCTTCTGTAATTTAATCTTTCATCTCCTTCATTCTTCATATGATCAACAAGGCAACAACCACTTTCTTAGCATTCATGGATAGACAGATCTGTGTAGCCTTGTCCATCAACATAATTTAGGAATGTTCCATTAATTCTTAATTAAGACATGTATGAATTTCTACAGCTTCAATCTAATGTAGATGGACATTTTTCATGCTATGTATTACCGACACAGAATATTTAGTAATTTTGTTCTGTTTTATCACAGGGATGCAAGCCACCCCCAATAGAGATTACAGGCACCCCAACAAACATCAGTGCTTGTTCCTCTATTCAACCAAGCCTACAATCCTCCAATTTCCCCAGTCCTGTGCCTTCCTATCATGCTAGTCCATCGTCCTCCTCATTCCCAAGCCCCACTCGATTCGATGGAAACCCGTCCACGTACCTTCTCCCATTCCTCTGCAACATAGCTTCAATTCCCACAAACCTCCCTCCTCTTAGAATATCGAATAGTGCTCCTGTAACTCCACCACTTTCTTCCCCCACCTCTAGAAGTTCAAAGAGGAAAGCTAATTGGGAATCCTTGTCGAATGGCTCTTTAAACACTGTTCGCCATCCTCTTTTCGCTGCCTCTGCCCCTTCAAGCCCCACACGTCGCCAGCATCTTACACCGGCTACAATACCAGAATGTGATGAGTCTGATGCTTCCACTATGGACTCTGGCCACTGGGTGAGTTTTCAGGCAGTTGCACCCCAAGTAGCTCCTCCTTCGCCGACATTTAATCTTGTCAAACCAGTTGGTCAGCAGAGTATTTTTCAGAATGGAGTTGATGGGCTTGGAGGATTGGGGTGGGGGGTTGCAGCGGATATAGGGAGAGGGGTAGAGTTTGAATTTGAGAATGGCAGGGTTAAGCCATGGGAGGGTGAGAGAATTCATGAGATAGGGGTGGATGATCTTGAGCTTACACTTGGGAGTTCGAAGGCCCATGGTTAAGCTAGTGAATGATCTAGGATTGAGAATGTAAGAGAAGAGAAATATCAGTTGGAGTTTGTAAGCATTCTCAATGGTATACTTTGTTTTGTCATAGCCAATCAAATGCTGTTGCTCATGGTGTACCTGTGATACTTACCTGATTCCATGGTGACAATGTACAGTTTCTTTTTCTTGGAGCAATTGCAGGAATCCATGTTTATCCAATTCTGACTTGCTATTGAGTGAAGTTCTCGGCAGGCTTCGCTGACGAACTAAGGTCCCCAATTTTCAAATGGGGAAAAGACTGATGCAAGTAATTTGGAAGGTTGTATTCTTCTTTAATCTGTTTATTTTTATGGTTTTTTTTATTTAATTCTTCATTGATTGTAATACCATGGATGGTCTTGCAAGCTTCAAATGAAGCACATAAGGATTGTGTGCTTCTCTTGTTGGGGATTTGAGTTGTTTCATATATTCTGTAGATTTTGAAGAAACTCAAACTCAACCTACTTGGACCTGATCATTTCTAATTATTGTATTGTGTCAAGAGAAAACTTATCTCTTCCAGTTTCGTTAGTAAACCATGCAATTTGTCAGCTACTTTCTTATATGTTAGTTTTTCATCAGTTGCTTAACAAAGAACTATTGCAGTAATTTTATTGTCAAATAAACTACTCATTGTGAGAGAATTTCAATCGGAGTCAAATTAATTAGAATGAGCATTTTGTACAATTAATTTTGATAACTGAACTAAACAAAGTTGTCATACTAATTTATAAGAAAATGTTATTAGATTGAATATAAAACTAAACAAAGGAGCTCAGTTAAATTTTCTTTATACAGTATCTTCTAATTATATTTTTGGAGAACAGAAAAAAGAAAAAAGAAGTGAAAAACAGTGAAAAACGCATGCCCAAGATGAATAAAATCGGACTATTTTAGTTGTAAGTTTCTGTGGCATGATAGTAGGCCCATTTCCTGCGATTTGAATGGTTTGGTTTATTATCCGCGAATGATGTATACCTACTGTGACTTTCTGCTAATTTGTGGACGTTTGTGGGTCAAAGGAGCATCTTAGAACACGACCTAGAAGATGGACCCCCTCCCCATGTGATATGTTTCTTTTACAGGACATGTGATCTTTATTTCATGTAATAATGTGCTGTGAGTTCTGTTAGGACAGTACCTGACGTCTGATTAGAATACTGGTATTATGTATTTATCTACAATTTTTCCTTGTGTTAGCATAATTAGAATTGGGAATTATAAAGCAAAAGGATTAGTTACTATAATTAATTACTTCTTTTTTCTAACTTTTTTAATATTGTATGAAATTATCCTTTTTTTTTAAAAAAATCCATTTATTAAAAAATCCTTCCGTTAATAATTTGACTAATTTTAATAATCAATCGCAAAGATATAAAAAAAAAATACCAATAATACTGATAGCACTTAGATAATATGAACGGCTCACGAATAAACATTTACCCTATTAACGAGTAGTTTTTTGGTGAACGAACGAATGAAGATTGAGTGATAATACTGTTTGGCCAAATCAATCTAAATAATGACAATTTAAATAATAACAGTCAACATAGCAGTAATGTTCGAAAGATCTATGGAGTATTTATTTTTTAATTTTATAAGATTATACAATTATACGAACAATTATTTTTTTTTAAATCTTGATGTTAGTTAAAATTCATGTAACAACTATTATACACAAATATAAAATCTTATTTTAACCCACAGGAAAATGGACCAAAAACTCTCTAACTGCTCTCTATCTTTCTAACTCAAAAACTCTCTTTAAACTCAGCAACAACCTTTCTAACTTAAACATTAGAGGAATTGGATCCAAAAGATATTGAACTATGAGTTTTCTATATATATATATATATATATATATATAATTAGTTATATGTATATAGATAAAAAAATTCATAAATTTTTTATTTAAGATTTTCAGTACTATCAAAGCTTGATATTGCTATTCAAGTGACATAACTTTAATTGATGAATACAAATGTTTCTTTTAACGAAAATAATACGTGTAAAAGATTATTTGTATTTGATAATATGGTCAAGTAAATCCAAAAGATATTGAAATCCGCGATGGTTGAGATACGTCCAGCAGAGAGGCCATGTTGCAATACAAATACAAATACCATAAATGCTTATGCCATGCACAAATGTCTGCAAGCAATTTCTCTTTGTTAGTTTGTATGTTTTTACAGTATATTTGTATTTTTTTTTGTTTATATTTATTAATAATTTAAATATTGCTTGCATTAATTATGTTCTATTGGTAATATTTTGCCTGCTTACATCTACATATATATACTTATTCAATATTGGTTGAATAAACAGTTACAATAAAAAAAAAAACTTTCATTTTTTTAATATTTATAATGAAGGTACTTCTAAATAATTTAAGTATCAATCGATATTAAAGTTTTTTTTTTCTAAAGACACTTAGCGTATTTTTGGATAATTCATACATAGTTATTTTTTAAGAGCACATTTTCTCTGTTGATCTAATGTATTTAAAAATATTTATTTTATGTAAGTGATGAATTATCCAATATTTTAAATATTTGTTTTCTCTGTTGATCTAATGTATCTAAAAGTATTTATTTTATTTATTCAAAAATTAAAGTCAAAAAATAAAAAGGAAAACAAATTTTATTACCCACTTATACTAATCCTTCCAGATGCTTGGAACATCAGAGTTTGTTTTATGAACAGTCAAGCAGAGAAAAAGTGTTTCTTAAGGTCTATCTCGTCTAGCTCGAGGCTTACACCCGTTCCAATCACTTTGAACTTTCAATGCCTTTGGTCCAGTCTCAGGACCCAAAACGTGAGCCCACTCAATAGCCTCAAGTGGCAACATCTGCAATAATGTTGGTAAAACACATCCCCTAGCCTCATGATTTTTTTTTTTCTTTTTGATTTTTATCCATTGAGTTTGTATTATTTAATTGTATACTATTGAGCCAAAAATTTTTCAATTTAGAGAAATTACAAAAATAAAATAGTGATAATTTAAAATTTTGATGTACTTTTATTTTTGCGCTTCTAAATTTTTAAAATTTTATATCCATTGAACAATGTAATTTTCTTAAAATTAGTCATTTTTTATTTATTTTCAAAACCATTATTAACAAAATTTACATCAATTTCTTGTTGTTATTATTTTTTTTCTATTTCTGCTAGTTGTTAACTTTCTACTGGGAATCTATCGAACCCTTTTTTTTTGAAATAAACAATTGATTTAGTTGTACTTAATCTCAGAATTTAATGCTCTATTGAATATGATCATGCACAAAGTGCTCTAATATATGCAAAGGTAAA
The DNA here is from genome assembly GCA_949677035.1 of Omphalea diandra. Classification (NCBI taxonomy): domain Eukaryota; kingdom Viridiplantae; phylum Streptophyta; class Magnoliopsida; order Malpighiales; family Euphorbiaceae; genus Omphalea; species Omphalea diandra. The sequence continues at coordinate 25,181 of CATIWR010104990.1, forward strand.
AGGAAGGCATCATGAAATAATGAAATTATCAAAAATCAAAGTGCACAGCACATATCTGAGTATGGTCTTGGAGGCATCATATTCAAAGGTTCTATTTACAGAACTTTTGTGGAAAGACAGGAAAACAACAATTTTTATTAATAATGATCTTTAATTTAGTTCAAAATATTATTTGATACGATGATACATGGTTAAAGAAGAAGGTCATTCTACAGTGCCACAATAAATACCCTATCACTTTATAATAATGATATTTAAAGATCTAGCTCGTTGGGCTCAAGATTTAAACTCGTTCTAATCGCTCCATGCAGTGCAACTTTTTTTTTTTTTTTTAATTTTTTAAAGACATTTATATCACATGTTTTATAAAAAAGATATTACGGTATATTGCTATTTATTTTTACGCTATTTTTAATTTTTTCTTTCCTCAACCACTACCACTTAAATAAAACTGGACTAGTATTTCAATAACACCAAACCATGAAGAAGAAGAAGATGATGATGATAACATATACAAAGAAAAAATTTCTTTCTCTTTTTCTCTCTTTAAAAAATAGGATGAAAATGAAGATGCATGTGAATTTTTATTTTTGTTTTCTAAAATTTAATAGTTGTTTTTATTTTTATATTGTTTAGAATAAAAAATCATGAGTTTTTATGCATTTTAGATGACAAATAAATATTATTGAACTAAAAATCAGTAATGAAGAGAGAGAAAATCATGTTTATTAGGGATTGAAAATAATGTCTACGTTCTAATTATTTTTCTTCTTTTTTTTTTTTTTTTTTTATCAATGGTTACATAAGCCAAAAGTAAATTGAAAATAAATATAAAATAAATATTTTTCTAAAAACTATTTTGTGTACTTAAATTTTAAAAATTTTGAAATGACAAACCTAAAATAAAAGTAAATAAAATAAAATAAAATATTACTGTGTATAAATATGTGTTACTTGATGTTGTTATAAAAAAAACATTTATAAACTAGTAATAAACCATCTGTAAACGTTTTACGATGTAATAATGACTAAATGAAAACATTGTCTCAAAAGTAAACATAAAATAAATCATTTGAAAACCAGTAATAAACCATTTTATAAGCTAGTGATAAAGTAAAAATAAATCATTTGTAATTATTTTACGGTATAAGAAGAATTATTAGTGATAAACAAAAAAAATAAATACATAATAAACTATTTGTAAATGTTGATTCAAAGGGAAGAAATGTTTGGAGAACATGTAACTCTAAGATATTGGTTTCGCTCCTTTACTTTGAGTGATAACAAAATAATAATAAAACCAAAAGAAGTTCTAATATTTGTATTTTAGTGTTATTGTATCCTGTGAATAGACCCAACGAATGATAAAGGGGATAATGAATTCAACGGGCATTGAACAATTTGTATTAGGCAGTGAATACAAGTGGTCAGATGTCTAAAGTGTTTTGGACCACCCAACAGGTGTTGGGAAACTCACCCGGGTGTTGGATAAGTGATCTAGTTCGAGCTGTGTTAAAACTCGCAACTAGTGTTGTGGTTTTGCAATGGGCGTTGATTTGGACCTAGCAACAAACATTACATATTTGTAACAGGTGTTGGAAAAGTGATAAACTTTGAGTCTTACTTCCTGGACCTTGCAATGAGCATTGCTCTTGCCCAACAAGTATTGGAAAAGTGCTTTAGATTGAGCTATAACTTCTAGATCCTCCAATGGGGCACACTCAAAACTCAACATTCGTTGTAGGTATATCCAATAGGCAATGCGAATTTTTCGACGGTCATTGAAGCATTTCTGCAGCTTTTGAAAAACATAACATCAAGATCATGCTTTTTGAAAAATCAATAATAGGCGTTGATATTACTCTAACGGGCATTGAGGTCAAAGCTAACAACCATGGGAGGATGAACAATGGGTATTGGACCTATCCATTACAAGATCAAAAGGCATTGCTGAGAATCAAAGAAAATTGTCACTTTTAACGACTAGTTTTGCAAAAAAACTGTTAAACTGAACATCAATTTTTTCAATAGCTAGTTTGGAGTTTAGCTATATAAGGAACATTTCTGAAGATCAGAAAAAGGTTTAGAAACTTTGGAGAGCAATTGTAAATAATTAGAATTCATCTAGCAAGTTCTTTATGCAAACCATTTTGGTGTTGCTTTAATTTGGGTAGAGTGAGGATTATTTTGTAACTCTTTGAAAGTAGGTTTTTTGAGCACTAAAAGTGTATTTGTTGCCAAAATTGAGAGACATTGACACTGTTTGGTTTCTATCATTGCTAGTGGCTAAAAGGTTGGTATTGTGCTTTAGAAAAATACTAAGAGTTGGGTTAGCTTTCTTATTTCTTGTAAAATGAGAGTAATTGTAAATGTTGTCCTTTATTCTAGAAAAGGGAAGGTTGTTTCGTAGCCTGAAAAATGGAAGATTTTTCTTGAGCCTAAAAAAAAATAGAAAAGGCTAAGTGAAAACTTAAGGAATGAAGTAGGCATATTGCCAAACTACTATCAATCTCTGTATTGATTTAGGTTTGTTCCTTCCACATTGGTTGTTTTTGTTTTTATTTACAACCCAATTCACCTCCATCTTAGGTTG
>CATIWR010104993.1:0-37767 GCA_949677035.1 Omphalea diandra
TGAATCCAAACTCTCTCTCTTCTGGTGTCATATACATAGATGTGCATCAAGTAAATGTTTGATTGTGTGTAGGATGGATAAAACCTATATGCATATGTATTTTGAACATGAATGATATGAGTTATGTAAATGAAAATGGTCACACACACACACACACACACACACACACATGCACACGCACACGCACACGCACACGCACACGCACACGCACACGCACACGCACACACACACACCCACACACACACACACACACACACCCACACACACACATACACACACACCCACACACACACGCACACACACACACACACAACATGCAAATCATCAAAACAAGTATTCCATGAACCACATCCATGTTGCTTCATTCTCACCCTTCACCATAACCCATGAGATTGGAAACATTTGGTTGTCTCCATCTCTAGGCACAACCACTAATAAGGCACTACCTAGTCGTGTTTTAAGAGAGCAACCATCAAGGAAATACATGGATTGCACTTATCCAAATATTCCTTAAGTTTTATGAAGCCTGCATAGCATCTTTTGAACATAAGACTAGTTGGATGATCTTCTAAAAAAATTTGTATGTTTTACTTGAATAAACTCTCATTAATATAGTCTTTATATGATCTCAATTTAGCATAATGAGCACTTAAAGATCCTATCAGATGTTTTAAGCTCTCTTTCTAGCTTTATAACAAGCTGATTTGTATACAGTTAGTGTGTACTTAGATTGCATATCAAATGTCATATCATCCACACCATATGATGGATTTCTTCTAAATCTATCTAAAAACTCCTTCATTAACCACTCAGTTGTTGCTTGCTTAAAACCCTTAACACATTTGTGCTCGCTATGAATACTCCTAACCATAAAAATACTTTCATTTTGTTTCTTAGCTGTATACAACCTCCAATGACATTTTTTGTTGCATATAACTAGCATCCTCATCATCTCACTATTTTTCCATATGATATTCAAGCCATTACAAATGGCATACCTCTGTGCAGCCTCTTTAAAATTGAGCACCATTATCAAACTTCATACCTAGGACAAACTTAATTTCTTTATGGTCACAAATGGTATCATACACTACTTGCTTTGCTCTTTTTCTCCTAACAGTCTTGTCATCTTCATCACTGCTATTTGGAGTCAGTACTTCTCAGTCACTCTCTTCATAATCACTTATAAAATATTCTTTCTCATTATCATCTAATCCTACATCATTGTTTGGATTAGTTATTGAACCTACATTATCAACCTTATATTAGCAACCACTTCGGTATCATCCAAACCTAACCCACCTCACCACCCATTATCCAGAACAATAATCCTAAGAGTTTTTTTTTGTGCAACTTGGTACTCTTCATCAAAAGTCTCATCACTGCCTTCTTCTACAGAGTTGCATTCACTTTCCTCTTCATCATCTAAAATTTCTTTCACTCCACCACTACTTTCTTACACCTTATCTTCATCTAATGTCTCCTGTCAGAGTGGTGGAACAAGCATTGATTCTTCACTAGGAATTGTTTCTTTAATTGTTATTTCTTCCATAAATGCACTATCATTATATTCATTCAAGTCATCCTTTTGCAGTATAACAACTTTATCCATATTAACCACATCAAATCCTTTATTATAAATTTGACTTGCATTCTCTATAGGCTTAAGTTCAATATAAATCTTTAGAAATTCATAGTAAGTGCCTTCTACAAACAATTGCTTCAACTCTTCATCAATGCTCATAAGTGTCAAAGATTATCATTTATGCTCCCTTAACTTGTGGGAGCCTACATTCACAACCTAACCTAATCTTAAATTTTTCACCTTATCACACACATTCTTCCAAGTCATGTTATCAAATTTTTTCTAATAACCTTTTAAACACCTCCCTTCTATGTACTTCACCATCCTTCCTTGTGTCATCACACCTTTAACCCAAACTTCCATAGGGCGACTTCAAAAGAAATGTATTTCAGTGTAAATAATGGAAACATTGTCATGTAATTAAGAAGTTACATCCAATGTTAATTTAATAATCACAAAATTTTTCAATTTAATAATCAAATAACAATATCACACCTTATTTTAATTTCGGTTCCCAATTTCTAGAGCCCTTGACAATATAATAATCTAATCTCTTTATCAAATAATAAGGAAATCCTTAATTTAATACTACTCAACTCCATCACACCCTCATTACTTTATCCATAAAAATACATTATGTCAAATAAAAGTGAGACACACCTTTTTTTTTTTTTTCTCTTCCCTCCAATTTGTGCCATTAGTTAGCCCCACAATTGTTTTGTGAATGGTGTTTGAGTGATAGGAGAAGTTGTGCTTGAAGACATTAATGAGTAAGGAGATTTGTCGTTGATGGCGTTAGGGTGAAATGAGAGTTGTCGTGAACAGAGTTAGTGTGAAATGGGCATTGCGGTGAATGACGTTACATTGACAAGGGGACCATTTTACCATTGAATCAAATTTCTAAAGGATGATGTTCAACTTTAGGTTCAGATAGATCACGTAATGAGCTTTAGCTCTTCAGCATGTGAGATTTATGTGTAAGTTAATTGGTTAACTATTTGATTCAGACCATAGTCAAATTTGGTGTTAATTGTTTAGTGGGTCCCATCTGATGTGTTCAAATTTTACTTGTGTGTATGTCAGGTTAATTTAAAAATCACTTTCTCCAAATTCAATTTTGACTTCGGGTATAATTGACACTCTATCTCAAAATTGGGGTACAACTGATGAAATTAAAACTTCTGAGTACAATTGAAAATTAGATTGAAGGCTGAAATTTTTTTGGTGATTAAGCCATTTTATAATTATATAAAATTCAAATTAAATTATAATACATACATTATTTATTTATAAATCTTGTGCAACTTTAAAACTTTAAATTTGACTTATATTAATTGAAATAGTAATTATATTTAAATATTTTAACTAAATAAAATCAATCATTAATAATTAAAATAAAATTTTAATTACGTTTTAGTAGCCATTAAAGTAAATTATTACAATTTCCCTACAAGTCTAGAATTTCTTACTCCCTTCCCATCCTTTTTGTGCACCTTTCTTCAAAATCTCTTTTTTTTTTTTTTTATCAAAATTACAAAAGAGGATGTAAGAGAAAAACTCGCAACACTTAAATCCAGAAAAGATATATAAATTATTAAATTAAGCTAAATTGTGCCCCAAATTCAACCTTATAGCCATAGAAATTGATGACTAAAGTTTCAATTATCAACAAGGTAAGAAGAAAAAAGAAATCCCTAATAAGATCCTTAGGTTCCAACATAAGTAACTTCCCTTCAACCAAGCCCAATATCGCCATTAAGAAAAAATAATACAACCGCGCATAAACACACATATATAACTACATAACCTTTTTCATAAACAGACAGATGACAACAAACACTTTTTTGCAAGAAAGGCTTTCATTAGCAAAATCATGATGCTGTAAAGAACCAAATAAAATTGAGGAAAGCACATCCTCTACCTGACAATATGGCACATCAGATTTCCCTTTTGATGCTCCAAAAAGAATTCTGTTGTGTTACAAACCGGCTCCTTGACTTCTTTACGTACAGTCAAATCTCTTTATTATATGATTTTTATTTTATTTTCTCCTCTGGAAGATGAGACATGAGTTGATTCCATTCAAAATTTATAACAAACTTTTTCTTTTGTTACTGTTAAAATATCAAAAAAAAATTTTATCACACAGTTTTTTTTTTAAATAATCAAACAATCAACATATATATTTTGGTCTTACAAATTGTGTTAGACAATTTTTTCTCATATATTTAATAATTATTGCATTTCACTAATTTTTTAAAATCTGTATATTTAAAATTTTAATATAATTAAAAAATTAAATCTAAATAAAGTTATCATTTATATTAAAATTTGTGTATGCTTATGCTGCTCTGGATCTCTTATTTGTTTTGTGTCTTTCTCTTGAAGTGTTTACAAGTTATTCAGTAAATTTATCAACTAAAAATAAACCGTTTGTAAATAATTTACTGTTTTATGTATTTTTAAATTTTTAATAGACAAAACCTAATATAAATCATTTTTAAATTTAAAATAAGTTGCAAACAATTGAAAAATAAATATTTGTTAAACATTTTACTTCCTAATATAAAAATTTATATCAGAAAAGCAGATAAATATTTATATGTGGTTTACAGTATATTTATAACTAGTTCATAAATTTATTGACCAAAAATACAATTAATTAAAAATAAACCAGTAATCAATAAAAATAAATAAATAAACTTACGTTTAAGTTAAAAAGATAAAGAATAAGGGACATAGAATAAAGAAAACAATTGTTAATAAAAGAAAAGAATAAAATGCTAATAAAATCAATGCCGCAAGGAGTCTAAATTTGGCAGTGAAACTAGAACAACCTAAACTGACTTCCAAAAAACATTGATTTTTATCCCTATTAAAAAATATATATATACTACATGATCAGCATAACGAATATGAAGTCATATTCAATAATTAATATTTACAAAATATGAAACTAAATAAGCATTTTAAGAAATATTATAAAAAGATAATTTTTTGCAAAACTAGTATTGACCTTAAGTTATTAATACTTAAACCTTGAAGATACAATTAAAAAAAAACACAAATTGATCAAGCACGAGTGCTATAATTCAATTGAATTACTGAATTTGAGAAAAGATTGATTGTTTGGGTCAATACAAAACCAAAAACATACAAATTATAAAATCATCAATGTAAATAAACTCATAAACATATAATCTGACTCAAAATTCTAAATGATCAGAGATTAAGAAATCACTGAAAAGAACCGAAAGGGAAAAAAGGAGCAAACAAAAACGTGGGTTTTTGAAATCAGACCAGTTGGATTTGATTTAATAACCTCTTCACCTCTCCATTTCCGTTATAGTTTCGAAAATGTTCCACATCATGGAGATGAAGTAGACTCTAGGATTCTTGGGCTCGACCTTTTCATGGGACAAAGAACCCACGCCCAGGGAGCCTGAGAATTGGCAAGAAGAGGAGATGAAGATAATATTAATTACGCCAACTTGCAAGTGAGCCGGTGAACGTACATTTAGAAATTTGGTGCAGAAATTATTTTTTTCAGAAATCGGAATTGAACAGCGTACTTTTGTCTTCGGTTGTTAGTCGATAGTTATTCCCATACAACGCCCAACAAAATTGACATCCAATATGGTCCAGCTACATTAGGCTAAATTTATATTATTTTGTTTAATTTCAAAATCTGTTACACTGTTGTGCAAGTTGCACTAGTTAGCCAAGATTGAGCTAAAGGCTTTTTAGGTCCTCAAAGAAAACAACAATTTCCATTCCAAGCTACATGAGTTTTGATTCACTCCACCTTCTTGCTAGAGTTGGTTTCACTACTATCCTGGGCCGATGCAGCACTCTTAGATTCGTCAAACTCCATCAACTGCAAATAACACCAGATTAGAACTTTTAAATGGTAATTTAAGGAATAAAACTACTTTTAAATAATAATTCAAAGAAATTTCAAAAAGTTTATAAGGCAAAAACAAAAACAAAGCATTGGAAAGAACAATGCAGAAACCACACCAATACTAAATCAAAACTAGTCGTGAACTCGCTCATTTTACGGTATAGTTATAATAACAAATTTGAAATATATTGAATATTTATTTTATCAAATAATTAATTAATAGGTTTAATAATTAAAAATTAATATATAAACAATAACTAAATTCATTATTATTTTATAACATATTAATATTTTATAAAAAAGTTATTACCAAACAAATAAAATAATAAAAATTAAAACTAAATATAATAAATTCTAATAATAGTATAATTCTTCGAAAAAAATAAAAACATTCAGTTTCTTTTTTTTTTTCTTTTATTGACCATTTTTTCTATTTTTCTTATTATATAGGAAACTAATATTAATTATTATGAATGTGAAGCATTTCCTACATTATTAAACTTTTCAAATTATTTTTATGTGAAGAACTCTTATTTTGTTAAACTTCTTAAATTGTTTTCATGTGAAGAATTTTCTATATTATTACATTTTTTATATTTTTCTTTTGATTTATTGAGAAAATTAAATATTTAATTATTTTCTTACTTGCTATATAGAAATATGAAATATATATATTGATTGACAAGCTTCAAGAAGCTACACATACCAGAAAGGATACAAAGCATCCTCTCTGAACTCAGTTATAAAGTTACCAAAAGAGATCCCAGTCCAGAATTTTTTTTTTTTTTGAAATGCACACCATGGGTGGCATAAAACTGCGTCCTCCATACTGCCCGTCTTTTTTTCAACCATACACCTGGTAAGATGTGAAATACTCACTACCTTACTCTAAAACGCAATTTAGGTGATAATATCGAGTTTTAACTGCCCTTTTCATGAATGATGCTGCAGAGGTCCAATTATTTTGGCTTCATCAGTATATCATGTTAATGGATGCCTTAAGTAGAAACTCTACAACAGTACAGTATGCAGAGATTGGAGAGTCTTTTTTTGGAATTAGTTTAGATTTTTCTTTCGAAAATTTCTTACTTTTCCTATTCTTCCTATTCCAGTTTCCTTTTTTCCTCTTCCCACATAAAAAGGAAGCCACTTAAAGCATCAAGCAATAAAATAAGAGAAACCAACAATCATTCTGATACAGAAAAGTAGTTGAGGGTTTGAACGAACCGGTTTGACTTCACCATTCCACAAGACATGAGCAGCTAAGAATCCTATTACAGCTGGTACAATATACAGAAGGGCAGGCTGAAACACAGCAAGAAAGTACAACAATTAGGGTAACATGACCAAAAAATTGAGTATCATATCAAGGAATGTACACATGCCAATGCATTAAAAGGAAAATAAAATGTCATTTAACCTGTGCAGCTTGGAACCAGTTCATGACTATGATAGTGAGCACCAAACCAACTGTATATCCCAGAAAAGCACTCTTAAAATACTGGCTGTCTTTGCCTCTAGATACATCAAACCGCAATGCCAGAGCTACAAAAATACCTGAAAAGGAAACATATACGAAACCAATTAAGAACAGGAAAATATTCATTCTAAAGCCTTCTCAATAATAGTTGGTGGACTAGTCTTGGATGAAAATCTTAAGCTTCAGAGGTCAATTTCGTATTCCTGTTCGTTTTCCAATTCAGTTTCATTCAAAATATGTGCCAAATGTCAACCAACAAAAAAACAAGGACGGAACACTTTGTATGCACAGAAATGAAAAAGTAATGTTGGTCTTTCCAGAATTTATAACTAATTTGACGGCTTCTTAGTTCTAATTACACATGGTAAAGTGAAAAATAGCAGTGCCTACATATTAAAAGAACTAATCAAGTTTAACAAAATGCAAGACTTTCCTCTGATGGTAGATATATAGTGACTTCTCCCACTGAAATGTATAGGAACATAAGAAAAGCATCTTAAAGAGCTAGTTGATAATATTCTTGCCAGCAAGTCTTCCTTGATACTCTGGAGACTTTGAAAGAAAATTGAAGGACAACAATTCAGGTAACCCCCCACATAAATAAAGTGGGGTAAAGTACAAATATTCCCATAAATTTAAGAGGCTGTAAAATGTATAGGCACTTAATTAAAAATGTGCAAGGAACTCAAAACCCATACTACAAGTTATGTTTACTTAAGGCCCATATCTGATCAAACATAATAGAAGCCTCATCAATATAGCTGTCGAGTGTCAACACATCTGCTTGAAGCTTGCTAATTTCACAGAATTGAACATTCAACATTGTTGAAAACCAAATCATAGACACCAAAAAGCAGAAGTATTAACTTGAAATTTTAACACCTTACCAGGGATTACAATATCCCCAAGCCCCAGCATGGAAAATGGCCGTGAAGCATCTGCTGTTGGGAACAAAAGCTACAGAAGAATCAATTAGTTAAGTATTCTGTATTCTACAATAAATCACTTCAATTGCTATGATAATCAACACATACAAATCTCAAACAAAAATCTAAAACAGGACAGGATAAAAATCTTGTTAAGCTCAAAACTAACCTTTATAGGAGCATCAAAAGATTTTGCAACACTAACCATCACAGGAGTGAAGAAAACCCAGAAAATATCATATACAAAGAGTCCAGCCTGTAATAAACAGGGAGGATAAAAAAAATATTAGAAGCAATTGCTGTGTTTCTTGGGAAAAAAAAACAAAAAAACAAAAAAACAAAAAACAAAAAGCTCAGAACCAACTAAGCATAGGCATACTATATTCTTGCATATTTGACTAATTCTCCAACCTTAAATCTGAAAACACATCAATGATTTCATAAGAATTAGTTTAAAACATAATCAAATTCAAGGTAAAGTGGCTAATGTAAACATCCCCAGCATTTCTTAGAAAAAAGCAAACTCAAAAACAGTAATGTGACCCAGGTGGTATGAAGATACATATTCTATTGTAATCAGGTGAGATGGGAATAATCAAGTGACAAGATACATGACTTTGGGAGCAAGAGAGATCATAATGGTGTAGGTGACAGCAACTACAGATATAATTTGGCCAGCAAGCAGAATAAGGAGACTAATAATATGAATTGGCAGACTTTGTGAGATAGGCAAATGAAGATGCTCAAAGAAGTCAAACAACTTCAATAAACAAATACAATAAAGATGCAAAGCAAAACAATTTCTAGCCAATTAGTTTTAATAAATAGTGCAGTACAATACTTGAATTTAAATGCTTACAGATCAAAAAAATCTCTATGATAAATACTTCTCTCAGACCTTATAGAAATATGAAAACAAAGTAAAATAAACAATACTGTTGCTACCAGAATATATGGCACAAAGAGGAGCCAAGAGGATAAGATACCCGTACTTCACATCCCAAATAGATGAAAAGAACAAACAGAGAACAAAGAGCCTGCCTTTGGGCAATAAAATCTTAAGACCAAGATATATAAGAAATGTTTGTCTAATGCAAGGAACAATATCATAGTCTACTACAACATATTACTGACGCCATGCAATTACAAAACTAGTAATTCAACTTAATGTATCTCTTATCATCAAGTATTTATCCCCAAAACATATATGAGGAACTTGCAACCGTGTATGAAACTTCTTACCAAGAGGATGGCACCAGTCTTAAAAGACCCAAGGGAAAGCATTTCAATTCCCTGAAAAAGAAACCTTCCTTTGAGTCAAAATACACAAATAATAAACCTATTTTGTTGTCTCGTAAAAAAAATCTAAAATTAGTTGTAAGGCAAAAGTTTCTCAAGCAAATCCTCTCCATCCGACATCAAAATAACAAGGGTTTCATACACATATATATACACACCAAAATTAAATTTACAATGCATAACTATGGCGCCTATAAGAAAACAACCTGCTATTCAGGACAAAGTAGCACTCAATGAAATTCCCAAAATCATGGTGTTGCATGCAGAATTCTTTCTGCACAGGAAACAAATTTTAAAAAAAAAAAAAAAAAAAAGGAAGGATGCCTACAGCATCCATAACAGTCTTTTGCAATTACAAGATGGTGACTAAAAGGATATACAAGCAAAATCATCCCTACAGATTAAGCAATACTAGTTCAGTCTATATGAGCCAGTTAACATCTAGATATAAAACATAAGAGAAGGTAATGCAAGAACATGAAGACACCGCTGTAGCGATAACCAATGTGTTTATATAACGATGATTCAAGCAGCGGTGTTCATGCAGCTAGAAAAAACTAACCAGCATTTACATGGTCAAAAGATAAGGAAAAGAAAACTAGAGAAAATCTTTTATCTAAAGTATCATATAGTACTTACTCTACATGGCATGGAGATAATTTCTCATGTAAAAAGAGCAGAACCAGAAGACAATTGTCCACAAACAGATACTAACAACAATGAGATTTATTTTAACTAATGACACACCTGAATACAGAAAGCCAAGCCCAAAATATTGTTAGCCAGCCAATGCTTCTGGGAAGCATACCAAGCACAAAAAGCTGTTCCAGGAATTGCAGCAACAATCTGAGATCTGGTGAACTCAATCTCCAAAGCTGTGTAAGAAAGGTGTAAGGAAAAACATCATTCTGCATAATGCAAGCCAGATGTCAACTAGATAAAAAAAACAAAAAAAATTAAATGTGGATCGATAGAACACATAATATTCATAACAGCAATAAAAAAGGAATAAAATTTAAAACTAGTCAGGGTCATCCGATTAAATTGTTCATCATTAGAGAGAGCTTGCGAGGTAAATACATCTACAGGTACTACAACTCTTTACATTAACCTCACATGCCTAATTTATACACTTCAAACACCTAGAACAAGAAATAAATACTCAGACATTAGTTTTATTTTTTTTTTTAAATGACATGAGTTTTAATATACAAGACAAACATAAAATTGAGTGTGATCAAGCTTGAGAGAGCTATGCATCCCTCTCAAACTTTTCAAGCAGCTAGAACGAGACTTGAGCACCCCAACATGATTTTCAAAATTCAAGGAAAACATAAAATAATGCCACTCAGTAATTTTCCATCTTTTCTCAAAATTACTTATAAATGCTCCCTCCTTTATAATCTTTTTGTTTTCCTGCCCTTTGGTATTTATTTTCTTAATTAGTGTTTTTAAGAAGCTAATGGTAGTATGGTTTTCAACAATTATGAATTAACTTCAATTATTGAAAATGAGGAGAATATCTAAATAAACAACTCTGGGGCAACAAAATGACTCAATAAGTTGGAATCCTGCTTTCTTTAAGAAAAAAAAATAAAAAACAGGATAGGGCAGGCTAGTGTAAACAAATAAAATTAAAGAAATGCCAATGACCTAATGTCAGCTCAGAAAATGGTTACTTTGCAGTTCAAGTTGTAAGTTGTTGCAGCAAAGCACCCTATCAGCCATTTTTTTTTAATAAATTTTTTGAGGAATCTATCAGTACCATAATTAATAGACCATGAAGAATGGTAGAAATAAAATGAAATTTAAGATCAAATACAAGTGAAGAATTTTAAGCACACATACAACGGAAAAATGGAAAATGCCAGGTAATATGGTCATCATTCCAATGCTTTGGCAAGTAATGTTTAATAGCTGGTAACAATGTTGCCCTGCAAAAAGTGAAAAATAAGAAGTCTGAAATGAAAAATAAAATAATCAATTTAAACACACTGTATCAAATATCTAATCAATAAATGACCCATACGGAAGGAACCTACGAAAGCGCAATGATTCCAAGCATGAAAAAGTAGCACGTCAATACAGCATTAACCAAATCTTTCGAAAGAAACTTGAAAAGCAAAAATAGAGATAATAGCATTGCACTCCCAACAAATGGAAAGCGTATCGCATGTTCGTTCGACATTGTCTCCTGCAAGATTAAACATGAAAAATTTCCAGTAAGTCTGAAAAAAGAACTACTGGAATAACAAGAGAAACTGAATGATAATGCTCCCTGTACTTACTGTAGGTGGAGTTGGCTTGACAGATCGGTGGCAACCAACATATACAGTGAGGCATGCAGTCAAAATAACATTTAAATTAGGGTCTACCTTCACAAGAAGTGGTGCCAACGTTAAACCTGCATTTAAGATCATGAACATGTCATCTGCTAAAAGTAAAAGCTAAGTTCCCAACCACAATGGGACAAAAGAAAGTTGCCAACATAAATATCATATATGATACACACTTTTTGATTTGAGTGGAGAAAATAAGGAAGGAAAAGAAAAGCGCCATATCAACCACAATCACCATTCCGCTGAAGATGCTATCCACATTCATATCCTTTTAAACATAACTAATCAAACTACAAAAATTCATCCCACTAATCCGTTTTTAACTGCCATACACCCTATTGGAAAAATTAAACTAAAGGTATGTTTGGTATTGTTATTATCAAGAGCAACTTGTGGACAAAAGAAAAAAAAATAGAAGAAATCCTCTTTGTTAATTGACAATTATTTTATGCAATAAAGGCATGTTTGCATTGCTATTGCCAATAGCAATTTTTGGACCAAAAAATAAAATAGAAGAAACCCCCTTTGCTAACTGATAATAACTTTATTTAATATAAGTTTTAAAAGCAAAGTTCATTTTTAAAAATAAAATAAAATTTTAGAACTTTTATAAATAGCTATAGAATTAGCTTGAGAAAGTAACAAACTACTTTCATTAATAGCTAAAAACATCCCAACACTTAGAATTGATGTAGTTTTAGCAATCAATTATCGCTTTTTGCAATAGCAATGTCCAGCATGCTCTAAGATAAGAGAAACAAATAAGCACAAAAATCATCAAACAATGCAAAGGGCATTAGGCAATCAGTTCCTAAAAATGCAGATTAGAATAGCACATTTACAGCTAATATTATCAATTAACACAAGAAAGACAAAGAAACAAACCTAACAAAGCAAAATTGGCAAGACGTTCAGCGTTCTTCATTGTCCTCTAATTCAATCAAACTCTCTTTATAAAACAAAAATTCAACTAATCAACACGTACGCAGTAGCAGCCCTCGAGTCAAATCTATCCAATTCAGTAATCCACAACGTGAAATTGAATAGAGTAAAACAAACTCAACTGTTTTTTTTTTTTTTTTCTAGTTGAGATCAATTAAAAATATCGCGAGATTCAAATTAAGAAACAAAAAGGAAAAATATATATATATTTCGGCCCTCAATTTTCTCAGCAACCAAACATACCTGAGATTAGTCCCTTCTCTCTCTAACGTCACTGCAAAAACAGATCGGAAAGAAAGTCCGTCCCGCAGAGAAGAAAAGAGACAGATTTGAGTTTTTTGATATTTAAGAGAGCGATAGGGTTTCACCAAAACAGGAATATTATACCACTAGTAGTTCAGGCATCACATATTTGTCCATGTCAGTCACACAATACAAGATCACTGCCAATAAGGTGAGAAAGTCTAGCCGAGAAATTGCTAAAAATGAATATTCTAGCATACGTGGATTTATCTTAATGGGCGTTGATGGAGATGTTAAAGAACTATTGGTTATAGATGCGTCATTTCGATGGATATTTTGGTGCATTAGGCATTTCGCATCCGAAACACGCCGCACAGGTCATAAAACGGATGTTCAAAGATTTGGACGCTTTAAGCAAAGCCACGTACATGAGGTATGATAACCAATCAGAGTTTGCCATATCAGCATGTCTTCTGCATTTTTTCTTGACATAAAATCTAATTTGCCCTCTCAACTTTTTCAAAATATCTGATTAATTTAAAATTATTTCAGACCAAATCGTAGTTAGAATGATGGTTGACCACCGTCAAGTGTTTAATAGTGAAGAAAGAGAAAGAGGGAAAAGAAATGTGAAAAAAAAAAAAAGAAAAAAGATGATTTTTTTATTTTATTTAGAAATATATAGAATTGAAAAAATAGAAAAATATTATTTCCTTATTGTAAAATATAGAAAATAGAAGAAAGAAAAATCTTTTAAGCTGAAATTACTATTTCACCCTTTATCTATGACCATTGCTAGCGAGAGACTATATATATATATATATATATATATATATATAACATTTATATTTAATTCATTATATATCTCAAGTTCTTAAAAAAAAAAAACTACTTGTGTTTTTTTTAGCCTATATATTTTACATATTTATGGATATTGAAATTCTATATATTATTAGATTAATTAATATGAACTCTTAACGTTTATAATATTTTATTGAGTATTATACTAAATCATCTCTTATATTTTGTCTTGTCACACTGAAAAATCTTTTTGTTCAATTCATATGAACATTATAAAAACTTTTTAATGTAATGAAACAAATATGAAAGATGATTTAGTATAATATTTTGAAAAGTAAGAGACTATTTAATTAAATATGATAACCACTAAAGAGGTTCAAAGTAATTAACATAATAAAATATAAAATTCACTTTTGATTAGATTTTTTTTTACTAATGATAAATATTTTTTTAATATTGAATGATTTTTTAGTATAAACAAGTAAACATGAGAGATAACTTAGCATAATATTAAAAAATGGTGAGTGATTTAGTTAAATATGAAATCTTAGGGAGTTTAGAGTAATTAACCCTATATTACTGAAATTTTTTTAATAAAAAATTTTATATTTAAGTATTAAATTTCATGAGATATATTATGGTATAGTATGATCGAATTAAAAAAAATATTAGAGTTGTATTATTTATTATTATCATAACTAATTAATAAATTTCATTGATTAATTTATATTATAAAATTTATTGATGACATTTATTTTAAAATTAATAAAATAGAAAATTTAATTGAAAAATTTTTACACAGATTTAAACAAAAAATATCAAATAAATATTTGTGCAATGCATAAATTAGTGACTGATTAAATAAATATATTATATATATATATATATATATATATATATATATATATATATATATATGTATATATATATTGCATCCTTCAATATTGTACTGCATTAAATTCATTTGTATATCTAATACATTGGATAAACTCGTGATACGTATATTATTGAAATATATAATATTTTTGCCAACAATCCAAGATACAAATATATGGTTAGAAAGAGAACAAAAATATAACTAAAACAAAAAATATTCTTCAAAATATTTGTGTAAATATATTAATGTAACAATTGTATTCAACTACAATATTACATGTCATTCAAAATACTATCTTATAACTCATAGACTAAGTTGGTAATCATGTCATATATGTGTTGTAATATTATCTCTTAATAAAGCACCTTGCCTAAATTCTTCATTACTATTTTGCACAATATATGTTTGTTGAGGATCTATCTCACTTTAAAGAAGCTCTTTATCCACTTATATATTAAGTTCTCATCAGGGTTTATACCTATCAAAAAATTATGTAATATACAATATGTAAACACAATTTCATTTGTGGTTTTCAAATGAATGATATGGTTCAATTCCACTAGCTATGATGGAAAATCTTTTCTTCACCTCCCTAAATGTTTTTTCAATGCAATTACATAGTGAAACATATTAATGATTGAATAACTCTTTAGGATTTTTAAGAACACATTTTGAATATTCTTTTAAATGATAACACACACCTTTATATGGAGTTATTAGGCTAGCCCTTAATGGAAATCAAGCATCAACCAAATAAAATTTTCTTATAATAAATATAGTCAAATAAATATGACTAATATAATTCCCATATGACAACAACCTTAATGAAACAAATTTACATTGAGAATTTTTAAGTCTATCTGATCTCGACAGGGCATTCTTAATGATTCTAGAAGTAGACAATGTCCCTTTCCATCTAGATAAAACATATATAAATTTTAAGCCAAATGAACATGTAGCTAGAACATTTTGTGTTGTATACTCTCTCCTCCCTCAGAATCTAAGTGCATCTGTTCTAAGAACTTTCACATGAACACATGTTCCATCTATGGTGCCAATGCAATCATGAATGTCGACACATATATATTAAATGCATCTTTTATATGTCTAATATACACAACGCACTAGTGCATAATATTGTTTACCTTAAAATAAGGATAAAATATATTCTTGTTAAGTATTTGCAAAGGAACATCAATTCTAATAGGTTATTTGAGGAACTCCTCTTCCATGGATATCACTGCTCTTAAAACATTATGAAAATGATGACTTGTTATCGTATTATATCGATAAAAATAGAAGGAGAAGACATAAATTTTCTAATTTTGTCCTAAAATATGCAAGAATTTGGCAACTTGCTCCTTCATAAATGCACGAATATAATCTTTCAGTTAACCAGTTGCTCTAAGTTTATCACATAACTTAATAAAAGTATGTGGCTGCATACACATTATAGGATGACAAGTTAATTCATTTTCATTAAGTTGGTTCAATAGTTATTATTGTGTAATATCTCTTTCAACTTATCTGTCTCATTTGTAGACTTATCCATATGTAATGCCATTATCTGCATCAAATATAAAATATGAACAATATGACATATAAGGTTAACTATGGCAACATAACGATGATGATCTGAGTTTTCCATGACATTATATAACCGGTAGGCCTAATTTTTCATAGTTATTAGATGAGTTTTGAGCTTGATTTGATACTAGTCTATGTTTGAATTATATTATTTTATGTTATTTCTCACATTTGAAAGTTTTATAGGTGTTTTAGAAAGTTCGGAGCAAAATTAGACCAGAACAGGTACAAAAATTTAGACATGCAAGAGCAATCACCTTTTATCACGTTCGCGACGAAAGTTATAAGTTGCAACACGAATGTGATGAGAGCTATGTCTTAGCCTATGTTTTTACCATTTTTGAAGGAGTATTTAAAGCCAACTCTAAAGGTTTTCTATAAAGAGATTAAAGGGGTGAAAAAAGACCTTCTGAATACTTAAAAGAGACATTTTTAAGAGAAGAAAATAAGGAGAAACAAGTTACAAAGCAAGATCAAGTGCAAGAGTGTTAGAGATCATTGGATCAAGGAATAAGAAGAACAAGAAATTCATCAAGCCAATTTGGAGATTTCATATTCCTTCTCTTTATTCTTATTTCCTTTATTAAAGATGGTGTTAATACTTTTGGATTTGTCTTATTTTGTTAGTATGTTAGGCTAGATATTTGATCTAGGACCTTGATCTAGCCATGGATATTAATCAATTGATTTATGATTTCAATGACTATGTTGGGATTTTATTCTTTTGCAAGTGAATAATTCTTGAGCCTAGTGCTTGTGATTGCTTGATCACCATTTGTATGATTTGTGTTTCATTTATAGATCAAAAGATTATAAAAATATACCTAAAATCAATCCCTTTAGGTTAATTGATGAGTGGAGATTTGACGAATAGATATATCCACTTAACCTATTGTTATCACTTAAAGGAGTGCTATATCTAAAATGGTAATGTATTTATAGTTCATATCAAAAGATGGATATGGAGAAACAGTTACAAGTTAAGTGACTACTCAAGAGAGAAGACTTAATCATTAAAGAGACAATTGATAATTACAAACCTTAATCTAACATAACATTGAATGATTAATAATTTCATGATTTTCCATTAGTGAGTTTAAGTGTCCTAGGTGTTTTACCATAATATTTTCTTTCTTAATTACTTTTATCTTTTTGCCTTTGATTTGTTAGTTAACTTTATCTCCATTGTAATAGTAGTTTAGATAAAATCTTAATTATTCAATTTCTAAATAAAAATAGAAACATCATATTGCACTAATATCTTTGTGGGACGATATCCACGCACACCTTTGTGCACTATATTACTTTGATCACCACTTTCTTACGATCTTTCGTAAGGTGGATTAAAGGAATAGTTTAAAGAGGAAAGATAATAAGTGAGCTTGTGTTTATTTATTGGTTGAGACTTAACACACATTGTGATAAGTTATTAAAGAATAAAATGGTGGGAATGTGTTGATTTCAATATTTCTTATATAATTTAATAGATGGATTTATGGATTCCATCTTCATGACCTTCCATATACACTTCATGTACAATATTCCTATCCATCTTTAATATCATAATAGAAAGAAAAAAGGTAAATACAAAAATCAATCTACACAACTTATCAATTTTAAATATATTTTAACTATATTGAAAGATATAAAATGTATTAACAATTCATATATATGTGTGTGTGTGTATGCATGGACACACACATACACTTATATGTGTGTGTGTGTATACATTAGGTGGTATAAAGACATTTTTGTACAAAATTGTTTACTAGATCTTATTGTCATCTTGCTTTTTGGAATGAAAGGTTTATTTCTAGGTTACCTTAATTATTTGTTGAGAAAGTACGCTCACGAATAAGGAGGTTGGTAGTGAAATTATCAATAGTGATAATCTTTCTTATGGTGAGATTATCAATCTTATTAATAATGAAGGTATTGCTATTTGTACTGATATAAAATTAAATGCTAGATAACAATATGAAATGCATGATAGCAAGAAAGAGTTAGGAAATTTTTATTCTTAGTATGGTTATGAAAAATGAACTCATCATTCTTCAATGAATAAGAAGAGTTTTTCAAAAAAGAAGAATTTTCGAAATCTAAAAAATCTTTTTCTAATGATCAATATTAGAAGTCGTCAAAAACCTCTTCCTCAAAACCTTCTTCTTTAGAAAATAAGGAGTCAAAGAAAAAACAATTTTCTAAAAAGCAATATGTGGCTTCTATATGTTTTAAGTATGAAAGAGTTGGTCATTTTAAGAATCAATATTTTCTGAAAGATAAATTTATCACTCTTGATGAACTAATAATTAATTTATTATTATCAAGCCTTTTAAATTTGAAAGTAATGATTTTAATGAAATTTTAGCAATACAATCTTCAAGTGAAGAAGTTACTTCTAAACTTGAAAAATTTGTGATTTGTGAAGATTCTTGTGTTTGTAATTTAAAAACTATAAATGTTATTACTAAAGATACTAGTCTATTTTTTGATCTTATTAAAAAAATTGAAAATCTTGAGTTTCAAAAGGAATATCTTTTAAAATTAAAAGAAATTATTACTGAAAAAAGTATTAATAGTTTATAAAGATATGATATCAATGATATTTTCAAAAGATTTGAAAATAAGATTTCTCCTCCTACTATTTCTGAGTTATAAGAAGAAATTAAAAATATCAAGAAAGACATTTTATAATTAAAAACAAAAAATAGTTTAATAAATCAAGAAATTTTAAAATATCAAATCTCAAATCTCATTCAAAATCAACCTTCTAATACTCGAGCTAGTTCTTCAAACAATTCTAAAGCTCTTCCTTTGCCTACTTTAGGAAACTACTGAAAATTTACCAACAAAAAAGTTTTTAAATATTATTTCAAAAATAAATTATCAAAGTAGATTGTTATTATTAGTTTAATTGTTGATAATGATTTTCATGTAACCACAATTGCTATGATTGACTTTGGTGTTGATATGAATTGTATTAAAAAAATGTTGATCCCACCATTTATTATGAAAAGTCTACTAAAAGGCTTTACAAAACTAATCGTGGAAAACTTAATGCAAATTATAAATTGTCTAATGTAAAAATTTATTATGATGAAATTTGTTTTTGTACTCTTTTTGTTTTAGCAGAAAAATTAACTATTAGTGTTATTTTAGGGAATTCTTTTACTACTTTGATTTATTCTTTTGGAGTTAATGAAAAAAGTATCACTAAAACTATTTTTGGAAAAAAAAATATGTTTTAAATTTGTTCAACCTATTTCTGCTAAAAAAAATAAATCTTTTACAAGAATGTTTCATTTACCCTGATGTTAATTTTATTAGTACAAAAAAGTATATTATTAATTTACCTTGCATTAAAATTTTTGATGAAAAATTTATTTCAACTAGAGTTCGAGCTATTCATATGATTGAGAGCTTCAAGCTTACTGTTTGAAAGAGATAAATGATTTGCTCGAAAAAGGTTTAATTCGAAAATCTTTGTTTCTATGGAGTTGTTCGTCTTTTTATGTTAATGATGCTACTGAGAAGGAACGAGAAGTTTCTATATTAGTTATTAGTTAAAAACCTCTTAATAAATTTTTGGAATAGATTAGGTATTCAATTCCTAATAAAAGAGATTTGCTAAAAAGAATATATAATGCTAATATATTTTCAAATTTTGATATGAAATCAAGTTTTTGGCAAATATGAATATGTGAATATAATAGATATAAAACTAGTTTTAATGTACCTTTTGATCAATATGAATGGATTGTTATGTCTTTTGGTTTAAAATTTGCCCCTTTCGAATTTTAAAGAATTATGAATGATATTTTAAGGGGATGCAAAGGTTTTTCAATTGCTTATATTGATAAAGTTTTAATTTTTTTCAAAAACTCTAGATCAACATTTTTCTCATTTAAGAAAATTTTTCAATGTAGTCCAAACTAATGGTCTAGTATTGTCCGCAACAAAGATGAAACATTTTCAAACAAAAGTGAGATTTTTAGCACATACTATTTTTCAAGGCACTATTAAGTCTATTGATAAAGCTATTGATTTTGCATATAAATTTTCAAATGAAATTAAAGATAAACATCAATTACAAAAGTTTTTAAGATGTCTTAATTATGTTGTTAATTTCTATAAGGACATTCGTTTACTTTGTAAGCCTTTATTCTAGCATCTTTAGAAAAATGCTCCTGCATGGACCTTAAAGCATACCAACATCGTTAAAACCATCAAGCAAAATGTTAAAAAACTTCATTGTTTGGCTATTCCTCATCCTGAAGCCTTCCTCATTGTTAAAATAGATGCCTTGGACATTAGAGGTATCCTCAAACAGAAATTACCTAATCAACCAATGTCTTTAGTGAGATAGCATTCCGACTCTTGGAATGATACTCAAAAGAAGTATTCTATTATTAAGAAAGAATTATTATCAATTGTTTTATGTGTTACAAAATTTGAAGATGCAAAACATGTTTTAAAAAAAGATGTTAAAAATTTAATTTCAAAAAAAGTTTTTGCTAGATGATAAGCTATTTTAAGTAATTTTGATTTTGATATACAATATATTAAAAGTGTTTCAAACTCTCTACTTGATTTTTTAACAAGAGAATTTTTGCAGGGAAAAGTTGAATTTAAATAGATTTGCTCCTTTATTTGAAGATTATGAAATGACTACTCCTAATCATAAACTATCCACTCTTGATCTGCTACCTGCTTTTGCTACTAACCTCCTTCATTTAGGCCATCCTTTAACTCTAACCCCACTAATAATACACTTTCTTCTAGTTGTTCTAGGAAACTTAGTTCTCCAAAACTCTTTTCACAAGTACTAGCCAAATAATCTTATGCTTATTTTCAAAAACCTGAAATGTTAAAGTTATGTTGAATTGAATTTGAACTTTTAGGAGATTCTTTTCCAAACACTATTCAAAACATTTTTCCTATACTATATTTTTCAACTATCTTTGGTATTCCCTAGATCATGACATGGAATTTTAAGATAACTGATGATTGTCCTCATGAGTGTCATCTTACTCATAAAGTTCATGTTATGCAAACATTTTAATATTAAATGGTGGAGTAATTTTAAGATTGATCAAGCCAATAAAGATTCTGTTGCACCACATACTAATGTTGAACAAATAGAGTTCTTATCCATAAAAAGTAAATTACAAGCTACCTTCTCTTCCGCATCATATAAGAATGAATGTAAAAAGTTAGTATTAAAAAAGCTTTATTTGAGGTGCTAGAAGATGATGATGTTAATGACTGTGTTAAACCCCAATAAGATTTTGCACAAAGCAACGAAGATGATTGCTATGGTATACGTTTCTTCTAATTTTTAAGATTCTCCATTATCTTCCTTTATAGCTGTCCCAATTACTTTTGTCGGCCACATGTTAATTATTGTAGTAGTTGTCACAATTATTCTTGTTCAATTATTGCAAGATATATTGAAGTCTAGATTTATGTGTGTTTAAAGTTCGTGACTTAAGCCTATAAATACATGTAAGCTTGTGTGTTTGAGGCAAACTTCAGATAACGATGAAAAATCTATCTCATATATGCTCTCTCTCCCTGTATATTTCTACTATTTAAATGAATAGTTTTCTTCATCTCTACTTTCATTTCAATCATTTGATAAGTATACTATATGCTTACCCTTAATAAGGATCATACATATCAGAAATTGTGTTGCTCATTTGTATTTTCATATTGCATTCTTTTTAAATCTTTTTTGAAAACTTTTATATATTGTAGCTTCTGCCTCTTATATATATATATATATATATATATATGTGTGTGTGTGTGTGTGTGTGTGTGTGTGTGTGTGTGTGTGTGTGTGTG
Organism: Omphalea diandra; assembly: GCA_949677035.1. NCBI lineage: Eukaryota > Viridiplantae > Streptophyta > Magnoliopsida > Malpighiales > Euphorbiaceae > Omphalea > Omphalea diandra. The sequence goes on from CATIWR010104993.1 coordinate 21,828, forward strand.
TGTGTGTGTGTCTATGTATATGTGTGCGTGTGTTTGTATATATATATATATACACACATCCTATATACATATATATAGTTGTGCTCAAATGAGCAAAATGTTATTTATGACTCCTACCTTTTATCGATCATCAGGGATCAATAGGACATGGAGATGGGTGATATTAGTACAACCCCAAGTCGTGGCTTGCATTTAATATCAATGGGGAACTTTTTGGAAGGCCCCTTGAAGACTAGAATTCTTTCAACTGGGGGCCAGGGCAAGATAATACTTAGGTATCATCCATATTCAACATAAAGTCACCATTTGACTTTGGTCGAGATAAAGTTTCAAGCAAAATCAAAATTTAAGCCTACCTAAGTCAATTAGAAAATCCAATCCATCTTCACCCCATCAGAGATCAGGTTTAGGAATTGGATACTACATGAAAAAGAGATTAAGCACCCCAAACTGCTCAAATTTAAGGATTTAGTCTTCAAGCATCTTTGGTTTTCAATTACAATTTAAACCCTATTATTTGTTAGTATAGTCAATGGTCCTTGATCATTCATCTAATGCATTTTAAATTAATCACATATTCAAATCATTACAATCATTCATCTTGGGGAGGAGAATAAAAATATAATTTCGAATGGAGAAGTGCATGCATAATCATCAATGAATAAATATGTAAATCAAAAGTAAAATGCATCCCAAGCTAGAAAAGGAAAATAAACATGTACTATCACATCAAAATCAAAATAAAGTTCTAAGCTACCCTAGGGTTCACGATGCCATCAATCATAACAATTATCTAGGCCCATACCATCTCTAAGTTAAGGGAATTACATACATCTATATCCAAAGTTCATAGACCCCACAATTTAGTCATCATAGTGAATTAAACATAAACACATAATTTATGATAACAAGTGAAGCATAAACATATGAAGATGATAAGTGAAGTATGAATATATAAGGGTCTTATAGAAATGCACTTCGAGGATAATAGGGAGGCCTTATGCAAGGTTCAAGTCATCAACTTGGACTCCTAGTAAAAGTAAAAAAATAAGTAAAAATAGGGTCATAGAGCCATGAGCTCTCTCCTTTACTATACTTAAAGTCCTTTTGTAATGGAAGAAGAGGAAATGGACAAGCTATTAAGCTAGCCATTCCCCCCTTTTGTGATGGTGAGGACAATAATTCACAAAAATAAAAAATCAATACAAATGACTCAATAGGATCATGGGGTCCTTGGGAATGGAAGTCCCCTCTCCCAATCACATCTCTATAAACATAATCATATAAAGAAAGGAAGGAGAATGAACAATAAAAAAAGCTCAAAAACATTGAAAAAATAAAAAATAACCCACCTTTTCTTGATCCTTATTCTATATATTTAAAGAATATGGGTCATATGTCTTAAAATCTACCTTTATTCTATCATTAAAACTCACAAGAAACCCTTAAAAACCCAAAAAAATAAAGAGAAAATGAATAGGAAAGAAGAAGAAAGATGAAATTGCTTTTCAGTCAAAGTGTTCTATACAAATCAACTGTTGATCTATATAGCCTAGGTAGTGGTTTATATAGATTATAAACAAATCTATATAACTACTAGGACTACAAACCTATGAAGAACAAAAAGAAAAGAAAGCAGAAAAAAGGGAAGATAGGATTCAAGTCCTTAGGTGTTCTTTTTAGTGTGCCTTACCCTTAAAGGCACTTTGATGATGAAATTATCCTCCAAATACAAGGGAAAATGCAAAAATCAAGTAATAAGTTCTTAATTTATACCTTGAATCTTTGGTTTAAGTGTAGGATGTTTGATTTTCTATGTTTGGGAAGGTTGTTTGATAGTTGGAAAATAATTTTAGCAGAGGTTGGCTAGGTTTTTAAGCCTCTCCTTTCGTTCTTTCAATGAGGGTATTTATAGAGGATAAGAGGGTGTACTAGAGCCAAATGGCTTAGGTTGCACTCAATCCTTAACCTTCAACATATAAGTTTTAAAAAATTTTAGAGATTAGGGTTTTCAAATGGTCTGTATGGCTAAGCAGTTGGCTATACAAACTAGAGGTTGACTGTACAACCCAAGAGGAGTTAAAGGTCAACTGTTCTAGAATTTTCTTTCAATTGGGGCTTAGGACTTAGTTATAAAACCTACTAAAGGTTGCCTCTTCATGGTTATGGTTTGAAGATCGAGTTTCATTTAGGTTTGATTTAGGGTTTCTTCCAAGCTTTATTCCTTTCTTTTTCAATGTTTGCCTTACATTTCTTAGAGATAATTTTGATAGTTTATCATCATTGGGCTTGCATCCTAAAGTCCAAAATCTAATACTCACAATTTGCCTCTTACTTTATAGGGCTTGAAAAATGACATTTGAGAAATGACCATTGAATAAGACACCACAAAACATTGCTATAAATATAAACACCCAAAAAAGGATACCTAAGGATATCAATCTTTAACGGTTCTTCAAGTATATACTAAAGTTCTTAAATATTTTAGCAACTTTCTAGTAGGTACTAAATTTATTTGGTAGCTTTCTAATAGGTATTAGTGTAAATTTTTCACTTTCAACAGCTCTCAAACAGGTACTAGATATCTTAACTACATTTTTAGCAGGTAATAAGCTCCTTTGGTAACTTTTTAGCTGGTACTAGTGTCAAATATTAGTCTCCAATTGCCTTTAAATAGATACTGGGATTGAGACTAGGTTTTTAGTGGCCATTCTAACAAGAAGTAAGTTCATAGCTTTCTTGTTGTTACTTAAGAAGGTTTTATACTCTGACATTCATTTTGGCATAAGAAATTGGTTTAATATCCCTTCTAGCATCCATTGAAGGGGGATTCTATGTCTCAGTAGTCATTCTAATAATAAGTGATGATTTGACGATTTTTTTAGCATGTACTGAGGATGATTTTATGCTTTGATAATCATTTTAGCATGAAATGATAATTTAGTGACCCTTATGGCATGTAATAAGAAAGATTATATGTGTTGATAGGCATTTAAAAGTGACATAGGATGTTAGTGATCCCCTTGGCTAGCTATTTATAGAGAATTCTATGTTTCAAGGGTAGTTCTAGTATTTTAACAAATGTTCTAGTGTTTATATTAGGGTTTTTTTTTTTTGTTCTTTATGGGTTTTTGAATGGTAAAAACATTATAGTAATTTCAACTAAAAGGGGGTGGGTCGCGAGTAACTTTTCCTATCCTTCTCCCTTAATTTTCTTTGTTGGGGCAGTTTAGTGGTTTATACATACAAGAGCTTATTTGTAAGGACCTTTAATTCAAAAACACGAAAGGATACCCATATTTTGGAAATGCGAAGAGGCATTAGTTATATGTACAGACAACCCTCAATATATAAGCACTTTAGCCAACGTTATCTTCATTTGTGTCATTTTCTCATCTTTTCTCTTCTTTCTCTTTCTCTAAAATTCTTTAAATTTAGATTTTAGGTTCTTTTGACTTTGGATTTTCAATGACACACTTTGAAGCTCTAATGGCTGATTTCCATAAAGCTTCAGTGGACTTTTTCGAGATAAATGACCTCCCATATGATGAGCTAGTGATTCTAATTATAGGTCGGGCTTCATTCGGTATCGTCCCTCAAGTGCATCCTTCTTAAGACGTGCTTGAAGGGTCTTGAGTAGGGCAGAGAGGCACATGTTGTGTACAACCTCTATTCTTATATGATTGGCACTAGTTTTAGCGTGATAGTCCATTTAGCTCTGTTGCTTTTATTTATTATTTATTATTTATTCTTCTTATTCTCTTTCGGCACTTTTGAATTTTAGGCACCATCATAAATCTTGATCTGCATATGAATAGTAGGTTAACTTAAAAAAAATAGATTATCTCATAGAATAGTCATTTGTGAGAATTTTAAGACTACTGTTTTCTTATTTGTTTGTTTGTTTCCTCAATTTGTGTGATTTATACTGATTTTGATTCTTATGCATGTAAATTATCCAAATTAGTTTAAGAAATAATTAGAAGGTTCAAATGTGTACTTATAGGACTTAGCAAATTTATTTTTGAATTTTTATTGGAATTTTGCTTTATCTTGCAAAATAAAATAAAATAATTAATTTTATAATATTTATTAATTTGGTAATATAATGATAATGATATTTTTCCCTTGCAGCTTTGTTTGGACTAAAGGGGGTAGATGGGTGGATGGCAACCCAAGGCTATTAATGTTGAGAGGCACTCTTATGGATGTTGGTTGCTTGTGGGGCCCTCTATTAAGGAATAGTATTTTAGAGAGTTGATATTTCTCTAGCGGGAAAGTTTTAACATGCATCCTGTACCATTGGATATGTTCTAGGCGGTCAATTTAAAGGGTGATGGTATCAACAAGCGTTAGAGCTGTAGCCTGGAGAGCAGCTAATGGTAAGGGGTGTTGGGTATTAGGCCTAAATAGTTGTCTCTGGTGGGGATGCTTATGCTATTTGAGGCACACATCTATGCATTTTCACAGTTTGAGGTACATGCAAGGACGATGCTGCAGTGCGGCGTGCATGACTTAATAGCTCACTCGGGGTAGATCGACTAAACCAGCGCTGATGGTCAAGAGTCGTAAACAAGCTCATGTTGTTGAGGTGTCAAGCCTAAAGTCGATAGTGGTAAGGGAGTTGGACCCATTTCAGACAGTCTTATAAAGACGTATGTCTCTTCCTTGGCCAGCTTAATGATGGCCTTAGAGATCACCTAATCATCATGCTCGTTCGAGCCTACTGACATGACTTATGTAAGTATTCTTATTTACTTTATGTTTTTGTATTGTTTATTCTTTGTCTTTCTTGCTAACTTTACTCCTTACTTGCAAATTTCCCATGTCTAGGATAAGTATAGGGTTTTCACTTGAATAAGTGGCATCTTACTCGTAGCTCCATTATTTTATCAACCAATAGGGGGTTGAGAGGACGAGAGTCCTACATTGGTAAAACCTCAAGTTGTGGCATGCTTTTGGATCAACGAGAGATCCAGGCACTACAAAAAAATAGTGTATGGAGGCAGTTTTATAGAGGCAATTTAGATTAAATTTAGAATTGCATCGCCTTGACACTTTGCCATATAAAGAGGACTTTTTTTTTCCCATCATTCTTTATCATTATAGTATATTTGATGGTTCATTTAGTGGAGGAGGACAAGATTGATGGTCCAATATAGTATAAATGGTTGTACCCATTAGAAAGGCATGTCATACATGTTTTATTAATCTATCACTTTTACTTTGTCATTTTAACTAACTTTCATGTGTTAATCTCCCATTCTTCTCTCCTTTAAGTCTTTTGTATATTATAAATCAATGGTTGGTAAAGAGCCTAACTTTAAGGATCAATTGTTAAAGGGTATATAGTTGATGAATGTATAACATTCTATTCAATGTATCTTAAAGGTGTTGATATAAGATTTAATTGGCCTTCGCATAATCCAAACCCACCTTTTAAAAATATAAAATATTTATTATAGGGAAAGCTAAAAATGTCATATTAAATGATAAATCATTAATGCAATATGTGTGCCATTTTGATGCGATTAAGTCATTTCACTAGTGAGTATATTCATTATACTTATATTTTTACCTTTTGAAAATTATAATCCTTCAATTTTATTTTGTATTCAATTTAGAGAGTTCATCGGAAATGAAAGCAAAAAACATCATAGGAATGCTTGGCTTGATAACAATGAAATAAATAAATTGCTTAATGAGAAGTGTCACGATTGGTTTCAAAATAGGGTAAGATTAATTTATTGTGTTATTTAGATGATTTATTTTTACATGTTTAATTGTTTATATTTATCATGTAGGTATTGTTAATTAGTGGCTCAAATCTTTCAAAAGATATTGTGAGTCTGGGTAGAGGTCCTAGCAAGATTGCAAAGAGATTCTTTGAATTCTTTATCAATAGCTCGAAAGGAGCAATGGTCAACACAAAATATTGGTGTTGTTAACGCTTCAAAAGTAGAAAGGATGAACTATTATGGCAAAATAATTGATGTTATTGAACTAAATTATTTTGATAGCTTTAAAATCAGTTTGTCTAGGTGTGATTGGTTAGATGTCTACCATAGTTTAAGAATAAAGATAGATGAATTTGAGTTCACTCTTATAAAATTTTTAGGCACAATACATAGTGGTGAAAAACTAGATGATGATCCTTATGTGTTTTCATCTTAAGGTAAACAAGTATTTTATGTTCAAGATCCAAAAAATCTAGAGTGGCATCTAATTGTAAGGGTCAAACCTCGAGACTTCTATGATATGGATCATGAGGTTGTATTAGATGATACTGTTAATGTAATGGCCAATAATATTCACATTGCAGGTGAGAACTAACATCCCAATTAGGTGAGGGTTGATGTAGAAGAAGAAGACCTTATTTATATTTAATTATTATTTTTGCATATTTCAATGCAATTAATTTTATAATGATAGTTGTTTGTTATTTTTCTTTATGAATTATCTACATGATTTTTATGATTCATATGAGTGTTATATGATTCATTAATATGATCTTAGTTTTGAAGTGAATAAGTGTTGATTTAAAGTAAAGGCAATCTAATAAGTTATAAAAAATTGTAATGCTTATTTAAAAACTTTGTTTATTTTATAATCATATGATTTATGTATATTTTAACTGTGTTTATAATTAGTGCAACATAACTAATGACTAAAAAGGATAAAAAGTTTGTGTAGTCTAAGAATTGTGACAGATGATTTTTAATCTTAACAACAAGTGCAACATCAAGAACATGCAACGGGATCCTCTTCACAATTTGAACAATATCAACATGAGACAAACAAGTTGCTCATAGTGATGCCATAGAAATGATTGGTAACATTGATTATTTTAATTATTTTAAATTTAATTATTTCTATATCATGTGTATATTATAAATTTGTTTGTTTCTTTATCATTTGTATATTAAGTTGGTCTAGTTGTTGCTCTGTCATTTGGATATGTGATACTTTGATATGAGCTGCTTGGGTTATCTTTCTATTATTTAAATATGAGCTTGCTTTAGTTATTGTTTTATTAGTTGGATACAGGGTTGCTTTAGTTGTTTTTAGTTTTTTTTAATTAGTATAAGTATTTTAAGGCTTCATCATTGTTAGTAAGATATGTATCATTATCATTATATGATATGCTTATATCTTATTTCTAAAAATGGAAATGGAACTTACTTTAAAAAAGAGGAAGAACAATAATGGCTTCTATTTAGAACATGAATGAAAATGAGAGAATTTATATTGAAGTGGATGAATTTGGAGTTCCTTGTATAAAGGAAGGAGTTGCCCTTGGATCATTTCATGGCACCATTATAACAAATGGGAAGATTGCCTTTTGTATATTCCAAAATGGAGGCATAAGGAATTTAAGATATTACGAGATAAAATGGAGGAAATTATTAGGGTATTCTATTTCTCTCTTTCTTTTTTTTTTTTTTTTATAGAATCACATGTAAAATTCATTATCTCAAATTGCTATTTTTAATATTTTATTATTATAAAAATACGGTTAAGATTTTTATATCCTTCTAAGACAAGCAAATGGATAAGGAAGTCATTGAATAAGAAAATGAGAGATCTTAAAAGTGATTTAAAGAAAAAAAAAAGTTATGATCGATGCAAATCTAAGGAAGAGATTATAAACAATGTGCCTGAGGGTGTCATTTCTGAACAATGACCTTTTCTTGTTAATAGTTGGTTCATTAAAGAAAGTTTGGTAATTTATTCTTATCTATAATTTGTAGTTTATATCATATATAATTATAAAATAATTCAATTTTTTTATAGATATTGAGTGCCAAAAATACTGTTAATGGAAAGGAAAAAAAAATCGACATACATGTGGTAGAAAGAGCTTTACTAGGAAGAGAAAAGAAATGGTTAGTAAATGTTAAACAATTATGAGTTTGTGTGAGTGCCTCGAGATTTCGTGGTTTTGCACTTTAATGAGTGAAATTTTACTTGTGACTCCTACCTTTTATTGATCATAGGTAGATTGAGAGGATGAGGGTCATAAGTTAGTAATAACCCTTAATCATGGCTCCCAATTTGGATCAACAGGGGATCCTTGAGGCCTCGCATAAAATAGAAGCCCCTTTTCCAAAGTTGGGGTCAACGGGGGACCAAGGTAGGATGATGCATTGAGACCATCCCTAAATGAAATGTGGAGTTGTCACCTGACTTTGGTTAGGGTAAAAGTCATAACAAGGACAAATTTTGAGCCTATCTAAGTCAATTAAAAGGCTCAATCCATCTTCACCCCATCAAAGATCAAGTTCTTGAGAAGGTACGACTTAGGAAAAACATTAGGCATCCTCAAGTTGCCTGGATATAGGGATCTGCCTTTGGGCAATCAATGGTTCATTCTTATACCTTGCCTTTATTAATCAATTTCCTATTTATCCACCTAGGCACATCCATCTAAGCAAGCCATCACCATAACAATAAAGTATGTTATGCATGAATGATATGCAAGATGTGAGAAGCCAATAAATACTATATACAATGCAGGGATGGGGGATACATATCCAAATGGTAGGATTATCATGCATTCATTCATTCACATCATGCATAATTAATTGAGAATGGGGTCATGCATCATGGTAAGGGGGTTTTAGCATGCATTATCATTCATCCATTCAAACACATCATGCATAATTATATAGGATGACAATCAAGGCAAAATTCATGGCCCAACTCAAGTAATAACACTTACACAAAGGAAGAGAAGAAGTTAGTAATCAAATGATAAAAAATAAATAATAAAAACTAAAGGAAAAGCAAATAAAGTTTGTAATAACTATCTTACCCCACCTCCAAAGTCAAGGTCCCTAAAAATATATCTAGCACATCACAAAATTAGTAAATAAACATAAAACAAATGCATGAATCATGAACATATGAAGAAGTAAACATGCAATGTAAAGCACTTAGAGGATATTGAATGGCCTAAGGTAAAACCCATCATTAGAGGGATCCTAGGATTGATGAATCCTCACCCTATATAACTCTAAAAAGCATGACATCCATATGCACCACTAACCATGTAGGGTTAGCATACAACAAAAGAATATGGAAGATTAGAGGTGAAAACACTATTCTTATACTTTAAGCATACAAAATCTCAACACAAAGTAAGCTCTTAAGGTCCATGGAACTTTAAGTTCCTCACTTGATCATGGCTTTTAGATGGTTAAAACAAAATCAAAACACCTCTTTAAAATCAAATGGAAGATCCCAATAGTTTTTCTTTTTAGTATGATAAGTAATAAAAAACCATATGAATCACAATCAAGACTCCATTTTTGAGATGAATAGGGGTCCTAAGTCACTAAACCTCATGCCATTCTACCACTAAAGTCATAAGACATCATAAAAAAGCTTCAAAAAAAGAAAGAAATCTAAAGGAGGGGAAGAAAATAAACTTTCAAAAAACTATCTAGTAGTCAAACTGGGCTATACAACCAAATATTAGGGTTGTACAACCCATGCAGAGGTCTGTACAACCTATAAACAAAGCTGTATAGCCCTTATTTCCTAAGTTTTGAAAGTAGAGAAAGAAAAGAAGGAGGAAGAAGAAGGGGGAGTGAGGGGATTCCTAGATGACTTTATATGTTTTTGTGCCCTCAAAAGCTCACAAAATGCTTAAGGAATGCACAAAGTTAAAGATATTAGATCTAGTTCTACCTTGGAGTGAGTTGAGGTAAGTTAAGGATTAGGGTTTCTATGTTTGAAGGATGTTTAAAAGGTGATTTTGGTATAGTAAGCTTAAGGTTTCTAAGCTCTCCCTCCTCTTCAACTGAGGCGATATTTATAAGTATAGGGTGAGTGCACAGGAGCAAAAATGGTTTTGGTTTCACCATGGAAGTGTCCAATCACAGATAAGGAAATGAATGTACTGGAATTAGGGTTTGCATGTGGATTGTATAACTAAGAATGGGTTGTACATCCATCTATCAGGGCTTTACAACCTTAGGGTTTAAGGATGCACTAGTTTAAGAATGTTTTTAAGACTAGAGTTTAAAAGAGGTTTGTATAACCCTATGATTGGCTATATAACCCTGCTTTATGGCTATACAACCTTACTTAATGGGCTCTACAATCCATTAAGCTTGGCAGGCAATTTTCGTATTGGTCTTGGCTATGGCTTTGGACTTTATTCTGAGGCTTGGTTTTGGGTTTCTCCAAGGTTTACTAAGGTCTTGTTCTCTTCCTTTGGCTTTTTACCTTGAATTTTGGGGAATATATTTAGTGATTTTCATCATTAGGCTTTGCATCTTAAGGCCCACAAATCTAATGTTCACAGTATGTTAAATTTTTTTCGTAATGTTTATATTGATATAATCAATGATTTCAATTATAGAAGAAAGATGGAAAGCTTACAGATAGGCTTTCATTTTTTGAAGAAAGTCATACAAAAAATATGACATTTGTGAATGAGAATTCAAAGAAAAAGTGGAGTAACTTTAGTTTGAGTTGATATGTTATTTATTTAATGAGAAATTATTTACTTATAATATTATTCAAATTTTTAGGATGATGTAAATGTGATTGTAATTGATCACAATCAAGGTTCAAAACACTGATTTGCATAAGTTAAGGGAGCAAGCTTTTCAAGAAGTGAAGGGTCCAAAGCATAATGGTAGAGTTCGCTCAATAGGTTTTTGCCCCACTCCAATAAGTTATTTTAGTGTGACATATTATGATGTGGGATCAAGATGAAAGGCTTCAAATTCAAATAAATCAAAGGAAATAAAAATGCTTAAAGGAAAATTAGAAGTTGTAACAAAGAAATGTGAATCAATGGAAGAACTTATGCAATCTTTACATGGATTTATGTCCCAACAGTATCTTGATCAATGGAGACATGCACAAACTAACAAATTTTAGGTTACTTCTTTTATATGACTACTTAATAAAAATTATACTTATTTATTAAATAAAATCTTGAATTACAAGCATTTGAGCTAAAATTATATATTAATTAGTGTATGTTGAACTAAGTCTTATTTTGATGAACACAAACACATCTAAGAGCTAACCTTTGTCCAAGTTATCTGTATGAATTCTTGTAGGCACATCAATTCATTGAACCATGATGATTGGAGAAAGAGTTATAATTGGAAACTCTTATTATTAAAAGAGTAAAGATCAAGCAAACTAAGCTTGATAGTCCAATGGGTGTTGCCATAATTTAATAGGCATTGTAACTTTAGCAATGGGCATTGAAATAACTCAACAAGTCTTAGAATATCACCGTAGCATGAGCAAAATCTTCTGGATCTCATAACATGCATTATCCTTTACTACAACAAGCGTTGGATAACTCAAACACATAAGCTATACACATTGAGCTTTATAATAGACATTACCATTTTGCAACAGACATGGTTCTTGATCTCTCAATAGGTGTGGGACTTTCACAATAGGCGTTGAACTAAGTGACTTGAATTGAGTTAAACTCTCAAGATCTCGAAACGGGCATTGGCTCACCAATAGGCATTAGAAAAGCTCCCTAGAGTGTGCTAAAGTTTTTAGACCTTCTAATGAGGCACTCTCAATAATGCAACAGGTGTTGAGTGTTGTCCCTAGGCACCAAGAACGGGGGTTGAATTGGTGTATAAAAATTTCAACAACAAAGAAAAGGGGAAAAAGAAAGAGTAGAAGGGAGACAACTGATTTATAGTGGTTCAGATATAATTGACCCTACGTCCACTCCCTAATTAATCAATTGAGTATTTAACTATTTCAAGGTGTTTTCAAGCTCACACCCAACTTATACAACTTGTGTTTTGGTAGCTAACACACAACCTTACAATAATGTGTTTTTAGGCTAACACACAACCTCACTCAAGTGTTTCACTAGGCTCACACTTAAACCTTTTTTGAAGTGTTTTTATAGGCTAACACTACAACCTTACAACTTGGTGTTTAATCCTCACACCTAATACTTACAATTTAATAAAGAAAATTAAAGAAAATGAGTAGCAAAGATTGAGAGTTTTAATTACTTGTAAAAAATTTTTTAGCAATATTATTCATGGTTGTTTGGTGGAGTATTTATATCCACCCTTCACTAAAGAGACATTGCATATCATAGCTCATAAAATCTTTGAGACATGCTTAATAGATTCTGCATTAAATGCTTGATAGTCTCAATTCGCGGTCGCTACTACTCATTAACGGTCGCGAAATCTAAATTTCTGAAGGAAAATCATGTTTGTGTCTAACGGCTAGTCCACGTGGCAGCTTCTGATTAGTTCACTAGGAAAATATAGTCGTTGCTCTTTTACCTACTTTCAGAAGTCACGACCGAGAGCTTTCTTGTACAGGACGTGACAGAAGATGCGAATTTGTCTGCCAAAAATGGTTATCTTCTTTTTCACTATTCGCGGTCGCTACCAATAAGATGCCTCTGCGAAATTTGACTTGCAACGGTCTGTTAGAACATGTGTCATGTTGTGACTGTAGACTTGCTTCCCTTTTGAGTCACTTTAAAATTCGCGGTCGCGACTAGGGTGTGACACACATCGCGATTTCATTTGTCAATTTTGGACTCTTTCGTTTGGATGAATCGCAGTCGAGAATGGTTTCGCGATTTCGCCTGTCTGCTTTCTAGCAATGCTTTTTCACATATCGCGGTCGCGAATACAAAGTAGTGGTCGCAATTTAGAAGTCATTTTTCATACTTGAGGAATTGTTGACCTTCATCCAACTTCCAACTTTAGATAAAAACTAAAGGCTATAAAATAATACTAATTTGAAATATTAGACATGATCAATCTCTTTTGTCAATATCAAAAGAGGTCTAAGACTTGGGTTAACTACTCTAGTCCAACAATCACCTTCACCAAGATAAACCTCATAATCATCTGGAATTACTGACCTTCCTACCCTAATAGACCTTCTAATAGGCAGTGCTTCAACTACAATAGGCTCTGGAGGATTCTCAATAGGAAGAGAAAGGTCAACTGCACCCTTACCATCACAACCTACTTGAATAGGAACCCTTATAATCTTTTCATGAGATGAAGGTAAAGGAATGGTTGCAGTTTCACTTTATACATCATGAATAGGTGGTTGAGAAATGTCTAGATCAACAACATCCATCTTTAAAAACTTTGCAGTCATAGACTCTATAGTTGTTATGCCATGTGTAGGATAATAGAATTTGTATCCTTTAGAATAGGTTGGGTACCCAATAAAGTAAAATGAGTACTTTCAGGGCCAATCTTTTTATCATTTGAATTGTATATTCTAACCTCAACAGGACAACCCCAAATACAAAAATGGTTCAAACTTGATTTTATACTAGTCCACAACTCAAAAGGTGTTTTAGGTACAAATTTACTAGAGACACTGTTCAAAATATAAAGGCAATTTTAATAGCCTCACCCCATAAGAATTCAGGTAAGTTAGACCTACTTATCATGTTCCTCTTCATATCATTTAAAATACGATTGTGTCTTTCAGCGACACCATTTTATTTAAGACTACCAAGCATGGTATATTGGGCAACTATTCCACACTCTTGCAAATATTTAGAAAATGATCTCATATGTTAACCAGTCTCATCATATTTGTCATAATATTCAACCCCATAGTTAGACCTCATAATTTAATAACTTTTCCTAATTGTTTCTCAACCTCAGTTTTGAAAATTTTGAACATCTCAAGGGCATCGAATTTCTCCTTTATCAAGTATAAATAGCCATAGCGAGAAAAGTCATCAATAAAGGTAATAAAATATTTATTGTCATAAATAGTAGGTGAATGAGGTCCACTAATGTTAATGTGAATAATCTCTAGAAGATCTGAACTTCTATTAGCATCTTTCTTTTTAGTCTTAGTCAATTTACCGCTTATGCAGTCCACACAAACATTTAGATCCTCAAAATCAAGAGAAGGAACAATGTCATCTTTCACTAGTCTTTCAATTCTTTTTCTAGATATATGACCTAAAAGTTTGTGCCACAATGAAAAGGATTTTTCTTTAATTAAATATTGTTTGGTCACAACATTGGCTTCACAAGAAGGTCTACAATTACTAGCATTATCCAAACACAATCTATATAAATTATCGAACAAAAAACATTTAACAAATCAATTTAGAGTCTAAAAATATATTAGCTCTTCCATTAACAATAGCAAAATGATATCCAATCTTATATAAAATAAAAATAGAAACCAAGTTTCTCCTAAAAGATGGAACATAAAAAGTGTTCTCCAAAATGAACAAAATCCATACTCCAATGTTAACCCAACTACTCTAACTTGCTTGACATTTATCTCCAACTTATTCCCAACTCTAAGCATGGGCTTCCTTTCACTTAGCTTTCGTTTGCTTATGAACCACAACAAGGTAATAACAACATGAACATTTGCACCACTATCAAACTACCAAAGGTTTGGTGGTCCAACCATATAAGATTCAAAGCAAAAACAAGCCAAAGGAATACCTTCTTCTTCTTTCTTCTTTAGCCAAACTGTGAATTTATGATAATCCTTTCTCTTATGACTTTCTTTATGACAAAAGAAATATTTCATCTTACTCTTGTGGATAATTTTAGAATCACCTACCTTATTGGTCTAACTTATACTATGCCTTTTAAAATTTTGATTCTTCTTAGAAGCATAATAATTAGGTTTAGACTTACCCTTATCCTTTTTAAGATTAGCCTTAGTTTGTGTCACTAGCAAGGCAACCTCACCCTTCTCTTTCGTAATTTTCTTTTCCTCAGCATCACGCATGTTATAGGCAGTCTTAATTTGGCTAAATTCAGGAGGCAAAGTGTTTAGGGCTTAGTGAATTATGAATTCATAAAAAATCTTAAGTTTAAGACCCTTAAATTTAGTTTATAGGTGAACCATATTTAGAATGTAATCTCTCAGACTCTCACTATGGTTGTATTTCATACTGGTTAACTGATTCATAAGGGTCCTAACCTTAGCCTTATCAGATACGAAGTCCCTATCTTTTACAGCAGCAAGAAAAACTTTGATAGTAATATCAGTGGGCAAACTACTTCTAAGGTATTCATGAATAGTTTTCCTCATGGCCATAAGACTAAGATGATTAGATCTCTCTCACTTAGCATGTAATTCCTTTTCCTCGATATTGCTTTCATGGGTCAGTTTAGCAAGCTTATCCTCATAAAAGGACATAATTTATCTCACCCGTTTCTAAAACAAACTGAATGTCCACTTTTCACCTCTTAAAGTTTGTGCTAGTCAATAGTTCAGCAGTCGCAATACTATTGTTGAAACTAAAGGAGACTGTTTAAGACAAAACAAAAACATGTATTAGAATTGGGCTATGTACAAAATTAAAGTTATAATTTACACAATCTAGAAAAATTCTGGCATCACTATATATTCCCCTTTGGGCAAAACATGCACATGGAATAGAATTTATAGTTATGAAGCACATAATCGATATTACACCAGTTTTCGAGAAATTTATCCCCTTTGGACAAACAGACTCTTTAGACTAATGCAACTTTTAACATAAATAGCTTCATTCCAACACCCACTCCCAAAATCAAAGCATCTAATAACTCTCATTGGGGCAAATTATTATATATATTAATTTGGAATTATCTCTTCGCAAAAAAAAATTATAAATAACTATATGAATTTCAATGGATGTTCAACTTTGGTGGTAATACTATATCAACGCATAAATAGATTATTGAAAATCCAATTAAAATACATATCAAACGCAAATATATACATCAAATATATATACGATATCAAATATAATATAGATTAATTTTAAATAAATGATTATTATCTCTTGTGTATACAAATCAAATATTTATTATTTTTTTATTTTTATTACAAATCTAATATCACTAAATTATAAATTGGCAATTAACTATATATAAACCACCCAAATATGTTATATATATATATATATATATATATATATATA
>CATIWR010104995.1:0-45437 GCA_949677035.1 Omphalea diandra
TATATATATATATATATATATATATTGTATCTTGCTAAATAATTTATTCCACAGTTTTATTGTACAATATCATTAATTCATAATTTAAAATTGAAAACTTAAATAATCATGGTTTTTTCTCAAAATAATGCAATGTTAAATAGTTATCATTTTTTATGTACATATTAAATAACTAAAACTTATTTATGACAAATAATCAAATTATCTCTTTATATTAATGAGTCATTTCTCAAGAGAAAAATAAATTTACTAAAAATATAAAATAGCTAAATGTTAATTTATTCAAATATATAAGAATTTAAAATATAAATTAATCTCACAAATATATATATATACTCAGTGACTGATGTAGAAAATTTTTAAAGTTGAGTATATATAGTACATTTTTAAAATTAAAATTATTGATTAAGTGTTGTTTATTTATTTATAAAATTTTAGATATATGGATATAAATGATAGACACTAATAAATTATTTAAAATATCTTAAATAATACTAAATCAAAGTTAAAATTGAAAGAGAATAAAATGAATAAGTGTCTATCATACAAATAATAAAAATAAAAAGAATAAAAATTAAGGCATATAAATAGAAGATAAAAGTAGCATAATTGTACAATGGTTAATTATTTAATTGTCATTTAATAAAAGAATAAAACAAAATACTTTTCTATATAAAATAAGTCTAATTTAATTAAATTTTATAATAAAATAAATATTTATATAAAATAATAAATTAACAAGTCCTAAAAATTATAGTGGATTGAATTTTTATATTATATAATATACTTTAAAAATAAAAATGGAGTATTTTTTTATGCTAAAGAAATATTATACAAAAATTATTTAAATTTATATTATTATAAAAACACCAACACTATGAAAAAGTGAAAAAAATATAAATATAGTAGGATATTTCCTACAATTATTTAAAATATATTGCATATTATATATCAATTTCTAAATATAAATGTATATAATATATTGCTTTGGATTAAATTTAAAAAATATTTAAAAGTTTTGTTTCAATTTGTTTTAAAAATAAGACTAAATTCTATTATTTAGTTGGAAGTTTAACTTGATTTATAATTTAAACAATGGATAGTAAATTACCAAAAAATTTCAAAACTAGGCATAGTTTTTGTTGTTCCTTGGTGTCTTAGAAGAAATGGGGTTGAATAGGACAATGACAAGAAATAAAACTTAAAACTAAATGCAGAAATAGTTAAAGCATCCAACATGCAAGATTTATAGAGATTCGACATAACTAGCCTACGTCCTCTCCTCTAGTATTTCCACTAGAGCTTTTACTATCTTTGATAGCTTAAGGTGCTATCAAATCAATCTTTACAAAGTTAAGTTTTCTAGCACTACCAAGCCTTTACAAGTGATAGATTCTCAGGCTCTATCAATATCTTACAAGTAGTTCATAAATACTACTTAGCCTTAATCCAAAGTAGCTTTCATGTACTAGTTTAAACCTTTCACAAGATATAATTTTCAGGGTTTTCCGACCTAAGGTTTCCTCAAATAAAATACATCAATTTAAGGAGGAAAACTTTTTCACTTAAGCAATAAAAACTTTAAGTATTCTCACAAAGTATGTTTGATGAAGTTGAGAATAAGAAGAGAATTTCTAAAAAGTTTATTCTTTAAACTCTGTTTTGAAGATAACTCTTGCTAGTTTTAAATAATGAACTTTTTTTAATTGTCATTCTTTTTTCACTTTTTCATTGAGAGTAGCTTTCACAATAAAATACTCACTTAATGGAATAGTTCTCTATTTATTTATGTTTAGAGCATATCCTTTTATACCTTGTATAAAGAACTCATTGTAAGAAAAAGAAATGTCACTTCGCATTAAAACTATAGGTTGTCAACACTTGTTGAGTAATCTCCACGCCTGTTGCTAAGGCATTAACCATCATTAATTTCATGCAAATGGGTAGTTGTCAATCAAAACACACCTTTGAAGGTCATTGGCTTTATCAAAATGCCCGTTAAGACTAGGTGTTAAAGAGAAGTTGACTTAAAACTCTTTCTTTGACATTTATATTTGTTTTATTCATTTTTTCTTCAATGACCGTTGGATAAAAATAATGCTCATTATTTTTAAACCTTAATGCCTATTGGAGGAAGATCAATGTTTGTTGTTGATTCCTAAAGATTATGAACTTGGTGCTTTATTTTACAAGATCTATAAAAAAAATACTTTCAACGATTATTACCTTCAACACCTATTAAGATATAAATATCCCCTGTTGAGTGGTCCAGAGCTTATAGCTCAAACTATAGCATTTTTCAATGCATGTTGGTGAACTTTCAATGCCTATTCAGTTCGTTCAACCCTTATTGAGATATTGAGTGTGCCTTATTAAAGGATCTAGAGCCTGGTGTAATCTAGAGAGCTTTCTCAATGCCTGTTGTGAAGGACCAATACCCATTTCAAGTTCTAGAGAGTTTTGCTCAATCTGAGGCACTTTGTCCAACACTTGTTGCGAAAGTGCAATACCTATTTTGAGGGCAAGATCAATGTTCGTTATGAGGTTCAATATGCATAACTATGTTTGAGCAGTTATCTAACTATTAGAAATATGGGCAATGCTTATTGAGAGGTCTAAAAAGATATACTCAAACTAAAGTGTTTCTCTTATAGCTTTTGTGATATCTTAATGTCTGTTGCCAAATCCATAATGCCTGTTGGATTTAGATAACACCCATTGATTTGTTAAGATAAGTTTTCCTTGATCTTTACTATCTAATACTTTGATTTTTCAAATATAATTTCTTCTCCAATCATCATAGTCTAAATAGTTAATGTACCTATAAGATTTAACACAAATAACTTGGACAAAGGTTAACTCTTTGACATGTTTGTAATTATCAAAACAAGACTTAGAACCTTGAGGTTAAACATTCTCCCTATTTTTTATGATGACAAACAATCTAACAAAAATAATAAGGATAAATACATTAAGGATAAAATCTTAACTCATTAATCTATTAGGGTTATACATTGATTTATTATGTCTCCCTTTAATTTCTCTCTTATGTGTTAGTTATTTGTTCATCCTTGCATGATTCATCATTAAGCTCCCCCTTAAGATATGCTCATTATGAGTGCCTTGATGTTTCGCGACTACACTGGAATAAGTGGAATCTTTCTTATGACTCTTACCTTTTATCGATCATCGGGGGATTAATAAGATAGAGGTCATACTTTGGTAATAACCCTCTAATCATGGTACATGATTGGACTAACGGGGAGGGGGGAAGGGTTCCTTTTAGGCCTTATGTAATTTCAAAGCCCTTAATCTAAAATAGTGGTCATCAAAGGACCAAAAATGAGATAATATATTGGTACCACCCCTAGAGAATGTGGACTGGCCTCTCGACTATCATCGAGATAAGAATCTAGGGAAGACAAAATCTAAATGTATCCTAAATTAATTAAAAGGCTTGTTTAATCTTCACCCCATCAGAGATTAAGTTCGAAAATTAGGTATAGCTTGGGGAAAAGGTTAGGCACACTTAAATGACTTAGATATTGGCTTCAACCTTCGACTATCTTCGGTTCACTTTTAACATTTTAGTCCAGCTATTGATTAGTCCAATTATCACCCATAAGCATACATCAAAGCATGATCCACTTCAATAAATCAAACAATCAACTCAAGAGGAGAAGGTGATCATGCATCATGGTATAAGATTTTAACATGCATTGTCATCCATTCACACGCATAATCATCCATAATGGGGAGCGGTCATGTGATATGGCATAAGGTTTTAACATGCATCATCTTTCATTCACATGAACATAACCATGCATAATCATATAATCCATATGGAAAAATGGTTAATACCAAGTTCATGGCCCAATCCCTATAAATCACCAACACTAAATAAAAAAAAAAGAAACAAGTTAGTGATGAGTCAAGCTAAAGATAAAGAAGTAAAAGGAATGTAAAGTGAGTAAAGAAAGGCAAACAAGGTCTATGGTGGTCACTATACCACAACTCTATGGCCAAGGTACCTAACATGTGACTAAGTCCATGATCATCACATTTCACCACCACAAACCAACTTGTTATACATATGTACATATGCATGAATCATGGATAAAAGAAAGGAAATGAATTCACATACATAATGCTAAGAATTTGAAGGGCATTAGATAACATTGAGGCAAAGATTCACCCAAATAAAGCCCTAGGGTTATTGTACCCTCCCTCATCTTGCTCATAAAGAGTTGAAACATTTAAGGCAAAACCTAACATTAATAAAGTTAGAATGCCCACCTCAAACTAAGAGATCACAGAATCAAAAATACTATTCACATGGCTATACACGAAACCTTACATAAAGAGGATTATCAAGGTCAAAGCCAACTCATGTTCCTCACTTGCTCATTACCTTAAAGTTTCATACAGAACCAAAAACATAACTTTAAAATCAAAGGAACAGAAAACATAAAAGAATTTTAAAAGGAGAGAGATAAAGAAAGTCATTTAGGAAACCAATAAAACTCTATTGTTAAAGTTAATAGAGGTCTTAAGTCATTTGACCTCACTCAATTCTATCATTAGAGTCACCAAACTTCCAAAAAAAAAAATCCCAAAAGCATGAAATCCAAAAGAAAGAAGTAGAGAGTTATCAGTTGTGTTGCAGGGAACCTAGGTTGTACAACCATGAATAAGGGTCGTATAGCCCAGGAAGAGCATTGTACAACCTACCAACATGGTTGTACAACCCTTATTTTCTAGGTTATGAAAACATGAAATGAGAAAGAAAGGGAGAGAAAATAAATGGGATATGGGGATCCTAGGTGTGTCTTTGTGATGTCTTTGCCCTCAAAAGCACGTAATAAGTTCAATATCCTCAAAAAATGCTTAGGGTAATGCATAAATGAAAAGGCAAGACCTAGTTTTACCTTGAAGAAAGTGGGGTAAAGTTAGGGTTTAAGTTTTTTGTGTTTGAAAATTGATTTTAGTAGACTTTAATTAGGGTTTCCAAAGTTCTCCCTCCCTCTTCAAATAAGGGGTAGTTATAGGTGTTGGATAAGTGCACTAAAGCCTAAAATGGTTTTGGTTGCACCATGAATGTATCTAATCATAGAGAAGGAGAGTGTTATACTAGAATTAGGGTTTGCATGTAGGTTGTATAATAAAATATAGGTTGTACATCCCTCTACTAAGGTTGTACAATATTAGGGTTAAAGGGGAGGACCAGTTCCAGAAGGTTCTATGGTCTAAGGTTTTAGCAAAGGTTGTACAACCTTGTGTAAGGCTATACAAACATGTTTGATGGGTTATATAGCCTATCAACCTTGGCTGGTAGCCCCGGGCTAGGTTTAGTCTTAATCTTAGGCTTGGTCTTTGGTTTTGCTAAGGTACTTTATGGCCTTCCATCCCTTTATTTAAGTAATTCCCTTTTTATTATGGGGTTTTGGTTCAATGATTTTATCATCAAGATTGCATCTTAAGGCCCATAATCTAATGCTTACAGTTTGGCCCTACTTTATGGGGCTTAGAAAAACATGTTGTCCCTTTATGCCCTATAAAGGGGTTTGAATAGGGCAATGACAAGTAAAAATAATTAAAAATATATGTGGAAATAATGAAGAATTGAGACAATTAGTTTACAAAGGTTTGACACAATCTTGCCTTCATCATCTCCTTTAGTTCCCACTATAACCTTTCACTATCCAGATAGCTTACATGTGCTATCAACCACTTTTATAATAGTAGTTTTTTGGGCACTATCAAGCTATTAAATAGAGTTTTAGGTGCTACTAAAATTATTTTCTAAAGTAGTTTGTAGGTACTATCTTAAATGTTCATAAAGAATGGTTTTAGATCTTTGAATATCTCTTAACCAAATGTTTTCTCAAAATAATTTACATCTTAAAGTTGAGAAAAAAACACTCTTACTTGAGCTATAAACAATATAGAATACACTAACAGGTATGCTTGATTTGGTGGAGAGTTTTGAGAGAAGTCTTAAAGCTTGTTCTTTAACTCTATTTTGAAGATAACTTTTGCAAGCTTATGACAATTATCTTCTCTTAAAGCTTGATCACACTTGTTACACCCTTTTACTCAAAGATTGCTTTTACAATAAAAAATGCTTGTTTATTTTTTTTTTTTGTTTATCATTTTTCTCTAGTTATTTCTTTTTTGGGAGGGTCCTTTTAGGGGCAAAGACATAAACTAGCTGTTAGAAAGAAGGTTGTCACTCCATGTCACAAAGTAGTCATTTAGCGCCTATTGGATAGTCTCTACGCCCATTGCTGGGTGAGAATACGACTTCAACAATTGTTGATCTCATTGAAATGTCTGTTGGAACTAGCTACTAGAGAGAGATTTGCCTAGATGCTTCTTTTTTTACTTTGTCAATTTTTTAGTCACCAACTCCTTTAACGACTATTAGAGTTTCTTAATGCTTGTTGGAATTCAACTTCAACTCCTGTTGAGATATGAACAATGCTTATTGTAAGTTTCTAGGAGGAAGTGAGCTTGATGCTTAATTTTTTAAGATTTTCTACTGTGTATCAATGACTATTGATGAGCCTCCAATGCCCATTGAGAAAGATCTCAATGCCTATTGCAAATATGAAGGTGCCTCATTAGAGGATCTAGAAACTTTAGCTTTGCTTGGGAACTTTTCCAATGCCCATTTATAAAAATCCAACTCTGGTGAAAAGACTTTAAGAGTTGTATTCAAATCAAGTCACTTTGGTCCAATGCTTATTTTGAAAATGCAATGCCCATTGAGATATTGATGAGCCACACCCATTGTGATACTACAATGCCTATTATTGGAGATCAACTTTTAAGACTCAAGTGTTTAATTCATCCAATGCCTATTGATTTTTGACAGTCTCGTTGGTTTAAGGGTCCAACGACCTTTACACATATTCGAGTGATGCTCCAATGCCTATTGGGAATCTTCAACACTCGTTGATGAAGTACCAATGCCTATTGAAATGTAGCAACACCTGTTGGTTTTGAATACTTAAAGTTTTTACAAAACTCTTTTTCTAAAGCCTTTTGATCAAAAGATTGATGTACCTGTAAGATTTTACACATCAACTTGGCTAAGAGTTAGTTTTTATATGTGTTTGTAATCATCAAAACAAGCTTGGTTCACTAAACTCCCAAGCCAGGTTCAACATTCTCCCCCGTTTTGAAGATGATAAACAATCTATCAGGGTTAATCAATCTTGCAAGTGGTGAGAAATGCACATCATATGATCATTAAGTATAACACACTACCAAACAATGTGATTCAAATTCAAGTGCTTAAGTTATAATAGATCATGTTACTTTCCCTTTGTTTCAATTTTATGCACTGTTAAAGCAAGTTATACATACCAAGTGCTTTACAAAACAAAGTCATATATAACTGTTATCCTTGGTAAATCATTATGAAAATAAGTCACATGTAATACATTTTCCTTATCTTTTTCATGTAAATATACCTTCTTTTTTACCTTGGCTTGCTTTCTCATACCTTCTGCCTCTGACTTATTTACTTATACTGTGCTTTTCTTTTCTTCTTCCTCTTTGTCATTATCACAAAGAGGCATATAAACATAGTAATAACAAAGAAAAAGGAAACTTAAACGATACTATGAGCAAAGAGAGAAGATATTTATAACATTAAGAATATTTTCCCTTACATCAACTATTTTTGAGAAAAACAAAGATAATAAAGATGAAACAAAGACAAAATATGTAATATGAGATAGGGGTCCTAGGGTTTGTCCTTGGGCTCAGCTACTGCATATGGCTCTATTGGAGTGGTTGGAGTTCCAGGTTGTAAATTTAAACCTTCCAGTATCCAATCCAAGGTTTGGTTGATATCTTTCATATCTCTTTGGAATTTTTGCACATTTTGGTGAAGAGAGTCAGTAAAGCACTCAACTCACTAAACTACACTAGAAAAGGTTGTCGATTGATCAAAAACTTTCTTTTCAAATTCAGCGACGTATAACAAGAGCAGGAGCATTAGTTATAATCCTTTTAATAATAGCAATCCCTGTTTTGATAGCTACCTCAAAATCTTCATCCTCATGTTCTTATTTAAGGGTCATTCATTCTTTTGGTATTCTTTTGACTAGGCCAGTGTTTAGTGTTTCAGAGATCTTCATGCTCTAAAGCATCTTTTCACTTATTGATTCATCGTGTGGCAATTTTTCGAACATAATGTTATTTTCTTCAACTTCTTCCTCTATTAAGGGAATTGCCTTTACATATCGACAATTCTAATAACGTAATGACCGATCACAAATTTATTGGCATTTCTCTACCTACTGACTCTAGCATACATCATTCAGTCCTTTAGTAGGATTATTTATAGAGGGTCCTTGGCTACGCTCGCCTACTGAAGGAGAGCAAGACTGTAATGAGGTTGAGCATTCAAACTGGCGCTCCTGGTGTTACTAGTGATAGTTTACTGAGGTAGTCAATTAGCATACGCATTGTTATTTACTACACACCTTGTCATGATCTATGTTCTCAAATGCTTCTAAGGTGGCGAAGCTATGCTTAGTACTTGTGTTGAAAGACCTGAGCTTACTGCATCGCTTTGATAGGTGTCTGCAACTTTAGCATACCTCTATCACTATCTTGACTGGTTCTAC
Source organism: Omphalea diandra (assembly GCA_949677035.1). Taxonomy (NCBI): domain Eukaryota; kingdom Viridiplantae; phylum Streptophyta; class Magnoliopsida; order Malpighiales; family Euphorbiaceae; genus Omphalea; species Omphalea diandra. Next base: position 8,643 of record CATIWR010104995.1, read on the forward strand.
CAGGGCCAACACTATAAGTGTGGTGCTTAGAGAATCCTAATCATGAATATTATTATTCTCCCTTATTCTCTGTACTTTTGTTCTATTTTATTATTTTAATGCTCATACAATCTTTTATTGACAAGCGTGGGCCGTCTAGCTGGGCTTGATGTAAGGATTGGATCCTGCGGATGATGTGGAGCGTGGCTACCCTCATTTTTCTTGGGGGAGCATGGTGAGTTATGAGGATTCCTCCCTCTATTATTAGGGATGCTCACTTGAACATGATCATAATGGACCAAGTATTCTTCCTGCACTGACATCAATGTGTTAGTCATGATTATATATTATACTTTTGGTCTTATACTTATAATGATTTTGTGTCTTTATTACAGTTGTGCCTTGGTTGGAGGGGTCCTATGGAGACTTAGTCACTAGAGGTGGCAGAGGCTGAGTTCTTCTCATATAGCTGCCAGCTAAAGGTAAGGCCCTCCATTCAAAAGTGGTGTCTAGGGGAACATATCTTTTGTTAGTGTGATGGTTTGGATGAATGACCTGTCCCATAACATCTGCTAGCTAGTTTATTTTGGTGAGGGATCTCGGGGGTGTGGAGCTAGCTATAGCCCTACGATACATGCCTAGGGATCAATTATCTTATGCGAGAGTCCCTTACAAGTCCTAGATGATTGACGTGCTCATAGAGAGCTTTCCCTTAGCTGAGGTAGCTATCTGCGCATTCCCCTGTTCTGTGCCTGACAAGGAGATTGCCCTATAGCGCACGAGTTGAAGTACTATTGCCCAGGCATCCCAAAGGCCTTCTGCTTCTTGTTCTGGCTCAACTATTTTTTGGGATCATAAATGAGCCCGTAGATTTACTTAAGGAGGCATAGAACCTATAGTGGTAGGTGAGTTAGCCTTTATGTCAAACAATATGTTGGAGTCTTGCATGGCTTTGTTGACTAGGTTAATGATGTCACTGCAGTTCACCTAGTCTGTTTATATTTTTGAGCCAGCTGAGACCACACATATGAGTTCCTTATTTCTTTGCATTGTATTGTGTCTTGATTACATTATGAATTATATTTCTGAGAACATTTTTCTCTTCCCTTTTTATAGATTCCTCATGTCTAAGCGGATTCCGTATAACTAACTGTTGTGCTGAAGAAAGGTATGATGCAATAAATACACTATAAGCAAGTTAGTGAAACATAGACAAAACAATACGTGTATGAATGTTCATAGTTTGTGTCTTGCATGCTTTATGTCCTAAACACTCGAACCTTTATGTTTCTTGTAGGAGACGATCCAGTGTCAGAACCATGAGAATAGGGAGAGGGATCAACATATTACAGAGTTAGAGGTAGAGATGGAGCATCTAGCCTATAAAGTTAGAGATTACGGATGTGGATATAGATAGTGAAGTCAAGGATTCTAAGGTGATGCCTTCCAGAAGTAAAGGCAGTTGAGCTTTAGAAAGACTCACCCTTTACTTGTTTAGGATATTTTTTCCTTTTTCTTTTCCTTCCTTTTGGTACAGTACATTTGAAAATATTTTTGCATATTTATACAGTTTATTGGGTGATTTGAAAGCCCCTTTTTTAATATTTACTTAGGACATGCTATGATAGATTGAGGTGACATCACTTCTATTTTTATTAAACTTTGATATTTTGTCTATCAACTTAAAAATTTGTTTCTCTTTCCCTGATTGTGTATCTCAAACATGTGTTGTTGCTTTTTTTACATACATGTTTTATAGAATAAGTACTTGAGCCTTTTCTAAACCAAAAGCTAGAGGGAAAGTTGTTCAATCTGCCTTCACAGAAGGGGAGGGTTGTACAACCCTGTCATAGACGGTTGTACAGCCTTGGTTAGGGGTTGTACAACCTATGGTCTATCCTTCTATTATAAAAGCTCATTTTTCACCCTTTTTCTTCATTTACTTCCTTCAATTCCCCAAATATGGCAAGAACCTTTCTAAAGACTCTCCCACCCCAAATTTGGTATGATCTACCATAGGCAGGTCTCCCCACTCTTCATTACCTTTATGATGTTTGTCTTGATTTTCATTTTGTACAGGCAACTTGCAACTTATGGGACTCCACTATCCATACCTTCCACTTCAGGGATACAAAAATCTACCCTCTGCTAGAGGAATTTAGTGTTATTCTTGACTATCGCATCACAGCTGCGAATCATATTGCATTGCCTTATCTAGATTACCCATATGTTAGGAAGAAGGGAGACTTGTTTAACTTGCATTATGAGGAGGGACTTAGGTGTACGTTAGATAAGGAGAATATTCTCATGACCCCTTTCATAACTCTCTTCCCCTCTAGTAGGCATGCTAGACTAGCTTAGGTTCGCATTGCAACAACTATTATGATAGGCAAGTATTTACCGAGAAGGGATGATAGTAAGATTGATGGGCAAATTTTACCATTTCTACAAGGAATAGAGTCAGGGAGGACCATTGTGCTAAAAATGTTAGGGGAGACCATTATAAGACTAGATAAAGTGGCTTTAGGGGTCAACAATTTCGCTTTAGAAAGCCTACTGTTACTTCAGGTGTGAATTCTTTTTGTAGCCATTTTCCTTCTCTTTTTTTCCTTTTTTTTTCTTTTATTTTTCCTTCTTATTCTTCTTTTTTTTTTTTTTATAATTGCCCTAACTTTTGCCTGAACTGCCCTTGCAGGTTTTCAATCTAATAGGTTGCTCAATTTTGCCTAGGCTGCCCTTCAGGTTTTCAACCTAATGAGCATTTTATTTTCATTTTCTCATTATTTTTCTTTTCTCTTTTACTTTTTCATTTTCAGTCATGGCTACCAGAGAGGTTGAAACTGTTGGCTACCTCTACCATGTTTGTAAGGCTTTACTACCCATAACACCACTTAAACAATCATCTGACTAGACCAGCCATTACCAGAGCTAAATGGCCTGAGTAAATGTCTCTCATCACTATCACTGATATTCATTAGAGCTATCCCTGGTGGAACTTGTCTTGTGTCACTCTGAAGACTTACAGGAATTGCATCATCCTTCATGTTTTGGCTTTGAACACATTTTACGACCCTGTTTATGTGCATCATCAATTCAATGCTCCCCAGTTTGAGGTGCAGTTCCTATCTTTACTTGTTGAGTGTCCTCTGACCCAACGCTTCCTAGACAGGGTTGAGACCATTTGGACTAGTCATTACATTTATGACTTCTACACTGGCTGAGATCCCGAGCCTGATGATGATGCAGATTACATGTCATGGTTGCACGACATTTAGAGCTTTAGGCATCACATTAACAAATAATAAATAATGATCTTTCACAGAAAAGATTGTTTTATATTTACTTCTAGTTTAAAAACATATATGACTAATTCATTTTAATTATGCAAATGTACTTCCATTTGATATTGTATTTGACACAAACCATTTACATTTTGCACATTAAACATTGATTGAATGCATGACTTCTACTTTTAACATTGGCACATTAGATCATCTAATTATCTTACTAAATGCCTTTGTCACCCTGGTCCTCTGCTCATTCATCCCTATCTTCTCAACCAACTGTCTTATTAATGATCCCCTAGTAGTTAGTCACACGCTTACGACTTTTACTATATTCATTTTGTTCATTTTTATGCTCTAACTTTTGCCTAGGTTGCCATTTCAGGTTTTCGACCTAGCAAGCTTTTATCTTCTTTTCATTTTTTTTCATTATTTATTTACACCTTAATTTTTATCTAAGTCGTCCTTTTAGGTTTTTGACTTAGCGAGCTATTTTCACTTTTCTTATACCTCACATGAAATACTTCTTTAGCCGGTCTAGATTTATCAACTCGATGAATTCATTCCCCTCCATTTATGTTAATTTCATGCTTAATTTGAGTATATTTGTTTAACCACGTAGGGGCCTTCCCAATTTGTCCTAAATTTCCCTCGAGGATCTTAAGTCTACAGTTAGATTGCCTTCAGTACTAGATCACCAACCTTTATCAGGCTTGGCTTAATTTTCTTATTGAATGAATGGGCATCCTGGCTTCATACAGTTGGATGTGATACAAGGCCTTCAATCTCTCCTCGTCCAACAAAGCCAGTTGTTTGAACTGATTTCTTACTCATTGGTACTCAAGGAGCCAGACTCCAATAGTATCCATAGGGACTTTACTTTTAATTTAATTGGCAATACTGCCTCTATCCCATACCCCAGAGAGTACGGTGTCATCCCAATTGATACTCTTGTTATAGTTTGATAACCCTATAAGGCAAGAGCCAACTTCTTATACTAATCCTTTTATATTTTAATCATCTTGGCAATGATGTTTATAACATTCTTATTCGCTGTTTCCACTGCTTCGTTAGCCTGTAGTCTATAAGGTGATGACTTATGGTGGACCACCCTATATTTTCTCAACATATCATTGACCTTTGCATGGAATTGAACACTATTATCTATAATAATATAGTGTGGCACACCATAACAATAGATTAGGTTCTTCTCAATGAATCGTGCCATCTATTTCGCTCCCAGCTTACTGAAGGCTTCAACCTCTACCCACTTTGAGAAGTAATCCAATGCTACCATAATATAATTATGTCCCCTTGCATATGTTAACTAAATTTCCTTGATCACATTGATGCCCCATGTTGTAAATGACCAAGGTGAGGTCAAATTCTGCAACTCCATCGGTGATAAATGACTAAGGCTGTCGTGAATATAATATTTGTGACAACTCCAAACCTTCTGAATATAGTCATGCTCCATAGTAGTCGAGTAATATCCCAATCTCAGAACTTTCTTTGTCAGCACCTTACCATTCATGTAGGGACCATAAACCCCTGCATATACCTTCTTCATGACTTTCTAGGCTTTTTCCTTAGCCAAGCATCACAAATGAATCCTGTCAGGCATTCTCTTATAACTATCCTATCGTACACAAATGAATCCTATCAGGCATTCTCTTGTAATTACCCCGTCGTACACTATAAACTATAAAGAAACCCTCTGAATCATGTCTTTATCCTTCTTCCCAACCCTTTTATGGTAATCACCATCTTCTAAGTATCTTTATATGTAACGACCATTTTCATTTACAAAACTCATAGCATTCATGTCTGAAAATACATATGTATAAAGGTTTTATTCATCATACATACACAATCAAACATATATTTAATGTATATATATGTTAACTAATGTCAAGACTAGTGACCATAACTAGTTCCTAGCTAAATGTATATACATGACACAAGGGGAGAGAGTTGGAATTCAGCCAACGACCTATGGTCCATGTGTTTCAATGCAAAACTCTAAGCACCAAATTGTATAATCCCTATCCTTCGGTATCTGAAAAATATAATTGCGATTTGATGAGTCGCAACTCAATGAATAAAAATAATAATCAGATTCTTATATCACAACTAATAATCAAATATCATTAGGATACATTACAAGTATAACATTTGACTATGCAAGTACATGTGCAATAGATTAATTTTATAGTGACCATACAAGGCAAACACTGCTCTTGGAAATTCATGTGATTCAAGTGACATTTAATTTTGTTGGCCAACATGTAATAAGTGATTCATTAGATCAATAACATTTGCTAATGGGACCTATTGGTCCATCTTCCACATGATTAATAACATGTGCCAATGGGACATATTAGTCCATCTTCCACGTGATTTGCAAGTGTTTGACAAGCTGATCACAACGTCCTTCTAGTTCCATATACAAGTGTTCATAACAATGGTATACCAAGTAATCATTAAGATCATATAATTCTCACTTGACTTGAATTCACATGTGAAAGGTAACAATTCAATCACATAAATATGTAATAGGACATAATACATCATAAAATTATCACACATACAAATTAGAATCTAACTATCTTTTTTACTCACATTTTGATGTGACCAACCTTTATGGTTGGTTTGGTTCTCTCTCTAGGGCTTCCTTAAAGTTTTAAGATCTTAACATTTGATACATACATGGTTATAAGTATGTCAAAATAATTATGAATGCTTGGTATGCAACTATGGCATGATTCATGCAAGTGGACCTAGTGTTTATGCATATTTTCCTTATATGGCAGCTTGAGCTTGCTACACTGTCACAGAAATAACTCTAGATATACTTATCCAAATGACTTGATTCTTTTTTTCAAACAAACTAGACACATAATGAGATAAAGATTCAAATTTCAGGCTAATATCAGACACATAGAAAATGTGATGAATTTTTAAATTTTTCCCTATTGCAATGTCATCTTAGTCTGAGTAGGTCTTACATTCTTGGGTGTATCTCAAATTATACAAATACAATTGCAATAATAATCTACCATCAGTTACAAAGCTTATAAATGAACATTTTTCATGTTTTACCCATTGTCTAATTCAGTCTATAAGGTCACCAAAACAAAGGACTAATCGCAAGGTGAACAAGTTTATAACATGTTGACAAATAGTCATGATAAAGTGACAATTTCTCAACAACCATACTGGATTTAGCAAAAATATTTCACAGGTATGTAGATCAGACATAAATATACAACTTTCAAGTTTATACCATCATCAAATTCTAAATCTATGGCCATCAAATTCTTAAAAAATAGAATTAAAAGAAAGGTGGCATTTCATGCAGGTACAGGGTCAGTCCCAATCAATGAGCCATATCTCTTTGCACGCAAAAAATCAATCAAAAATTCTTTACAGGTATTTAGAGGGGATATAATCCTACAAATTTCATGTTTTACACTCTGTCAAAATCAGAACATAAGGGCATCAAAATATAAGAAAACAGAAAGACTGAGGTCATCTCGATTGGTTGTGAACCAGCCCTAATGAAGAAGCCATAACTCTCACACACCAAATCAAGCAAAACTGTTTCATATGAATTTAAACTTTCATATTTTACACTTTCCTTAATTCCTCTTCTAGGGTTATGAAATTATGGATACAAAATCCTACTCTAATAGCAAAATCCAACACAAACAACTATTGTTCTCTTGAATTTCAACTTCCATCCAAGAGCTCTGCCTCAATTACTCCATAATTCTCACTAACCATGCATGATTAACATGTCATGAGACGTTAATTTTAGTTGAGAAGAAGATAAATTAACTTACCTATTGTTCCAAAATTAGAAAACTTAGGACTCTTTCCTAGGCAGCCCACACTTATTCCTCTTCTTCTTCTTCTTCTTCTTCTTCTTCTTCTTCTTCTTCTTCTTCTTCTTCTTCTTCTTCTTCTTCTTCTTCTTCTTCCTTTCTTTCTTTCTTCCTTAGCTCTCTCTCTCTCTCTCTTCTGCTCTAACTCATGTCTAACCCCTTAATTTTGATCCTAAAGGGTCAAAAATTCCACTTGTAAGCCTATTAATAAGACAAAATCACGGTGTTGCATTCCTATTGGTTGGAAGTTCACTTTCCTCTTTTAGTCCCTCTTTTTCACTCTTTAAGCACACTCCATCCATCTCCTAATTCCTAAATGCTCCTTATACTTTAAAATAAGCTCTATAACATCATTATTTATGATGTTATAACAAGTACACAACATAAAATAATTTGTCATGCAACTATACAAACACTACATATATGTTCAAATGTCCCAAATGCAACAGTGCAAGTGTCATTGTCATACTTCTGCAATTCACATATCTAAATGATTATTTATCCAATGCATATGTTCATATGGGATTTCATATCATTTATGCAATAAATATGTTCATGTGATAATGCCAATGAATGTGGGTAGGGATGTTACATTTCTTCTCCTCTTATAAAGAATTTCATCCTCGAAATTCCAAACCTGTAAACAAATATGGATATTGTCGTTTCATGCTCTATTCAATTTCCCATATAGCCTCTTCTTATTGGTGGTTTCTCCGTAACACCTTAACCAAAGGGATTTCTCAATTTTGTAACTATTTTGTCTTATAACCGATGATTTCCACTGGTTCTTCAATGTAACTTATATCATTTGCAATTGTTATCACTGGATCCCTAAGTATATGTGTAGGATCAGACCGATACTTCTTGAGCATACTTACATGGAATACATCATGAATCTAAGCCATCTTTGATGGTAGTGCAAGCCTATAAGCCAATGGACTGATTCTTTCTAAGATCTCATATGGTCCTATGTATCGAGGACTCAGTTTCCCCTTCTTGCCAAATCGAATTATTCATCTTCATGCTGAAACTCGAAGGAACACTTTGTCTCGCACCTCATATTCCATTTCTCTTCTATATTGGTCTGCATAGCTCTTTTGTCTATCTTGTGCTGCTTTAAGTTTGCTCTTGATTGCCTTCACCTTGTTTATTATGTCTTGCACTAGTTCTGGCCCTTTTAAAACACGCATCCCTTCTTCATCCCAATAAATTAGACTTTGACATTTTCTTCCATATAGTGCTTCATATGGTGCCATTTGTATACTGTTATAATAATAGTTATTATAAGCAAATTTAATCAAGGCAATATATTCATCCCATGCACATTTGAACTCTATCACATAAGCCCGAAGCATGTCTTCAAGTGTCTAAATTGTCCTTTTTGATTTCCCATCTATTTGAGGATAAAAAGTAGTACTGATCAACTTGGTACCCAAAGCCTGTTGCAATCTGACCCAAAATCGAGATGTAAATCTTGGATCTCTATCTTATACAATGGATACTGGAATGCCATGTAATATGATAATTTCATCCACATATTTATTGGCTAAGCGCTTAAGTGAACTACCCCACTGAACATGCACAAAGTGAGCTAACTTAGTTAGTCTATCAATGATCACCCATATAGCATCATTCTTCTTAAAAGTCATTGGTAACCTATATACAAAGTCTATGGTTATTCTTTCCCATTTCCATGCTAGAATCGTCAATGGTTTCAATTTTCCAACTGGTGCTTGATGTTCCGTTTTGATCTGTTGACAAGTCAAACATGTTGAAACATAGACTGCTACATCTTTCTTCATTTTAGGCCACCAAAAATAAGATTGCAGGGTATTGTACATTTTCTTCATTTATGGATGCATGGCATATGGAGCATTATGTGTTTTTTCTAGGATTTCTCTTTACAAGTTGCCAACATTAGGCACACAAATACGAGAACCCAACATCAAGGCATCATTTCGAATATCAAAATCATTATGTCTCCCTTATTTTACCATTTCAATCATTATATGTAACTTTGGATCTTTACCCGGTGCTTCTTTAATTTGATCATGCAACATTGATCTCACTTGAAAAGTGGCAATCAATACCCCATTCTTTTGTATGTTTAGTTCCATATTTGTAGCTCGTAATTGAACTAAATAAGGCAATGGAAATACTTGTAAATGAGCTATATTGCTTCTTAATTTCCTACTCAAAGCATCAGTAACCACATTTGCCTTCCCTGGGTAATACTCAATGGTACAATTATAATCGTTTAACAGTTCTAACCACCACCTCTGTCTCATGTTTAATTCTTTTTAGCTCATCAAATACTTCAAGCTCTTATGATATGTAAATATCTAGAAAATTTCTCCATACAAGTAGTGTCTCCATATTTTTAAAGTAAACACAATGGCAACAAGTTATATGTCATGTACTAGATAAGATAATTTATAAGGTTTTAGTTGTCTAGATGCATATGCAATTACCTTACAATGTTGCATTATAACACATCTCAAACCTTGATGAGAGGCATTACTATATACTACAAATCTTCCACTACCAGTAGGAATGGTTAGCACTAGAGCTAATGTCAATTTATCTTTTAATTCATTAAAACTCTCTTGACATGCTTTAGACCATTGAAATGGTACATTTTTTCAAAGTAACTTAGTTAATGAAGCAGCTATAAGTGAAAATCCCTCAACAAATCAACGATAATACCCCTAGCCCTAAAAAACTTCAGACCTCTGCAACATTCTTTAGGGTTTCCCATTTTACTATTGCTTCAATTTTGTTTGGATCCATCTTTATGCCTTTTTCAAAAATTATATGTCCTGAAAATACCACATGGTCAATCCAGAACTTGAACTTGTTTAATTTAGCACATAATTGTTTTTCTCTCAAAATTTGTAATGTAATCCTTAAATGTTGTTCATGCTTCTCTCTGCTCCTTGAATACACTAGTATGTCATCAATGAACACAATTACAAATTTGTCTAAGTAAGGCTGGAACACTTTATTCATAAGAGCCATAAATGTTGTTGGTGCATTAGTCAAACCAAATGGCATCACCAAAAATTCATAATGCCTATACCTAGTTTGAAAATCTATCTTTGGTACATCTGAGTTTGAAATTTTGAGCTAATAATATCCTGATTTTAGGTCAATTTTAGAAAACACCCCTATTCCTTGTAACTGGTTAAACATATCATCTATCCTTGGTAAAGGATACTTGTTCTTCACAATGACCTGATTTAACCGCCTGTAATCAATACACATCTTCATTGTCCCATCTTTCTTTTTAACAAATAATACTGGAGCATCCCATGGTGACACACTAGGTCTGATAAATCCCTTTTCAAGTAGTTCCTGCAATTGGGTCTTTAATTCTCTGAACTCAGCTGGAGCCATCCTATAAGGTGGTATGGATATCGGTTCAATTCCTGAAACTAACTCAATTGTGAATTCTATCTCCCTATCAGGTGGCAAACCAATTAAGTCAGCTGGGAACACATTTGAAAACTCATTCACCATGAAAATATTCTCAAGTAATTCATTTGTTAATCTTGTGTCTACCACATGTGTCAAATAAGCCTCACAACCACTTTTAATCATGTGAAAAGCCTTGATAGCAGAAACTAGAAATACAAGTACAATTTGCCTTTTCCCTTAAAATACAACCCTTGTATGATTTGGAGATTCCAAAACAACTTCCTTAATAAAACAATTCACTATTGCATGATATTTGGATAACTAATCTATACCCAGTATCACATCAAATTCATGTAGTGGCAACAGTAATAGATCAGCATTCAACTGAACATTATTAATGTGAATCATATAATCACGACATACCTTATCCATAATCATCACATCTTTCAAAGGAGTACTAACATATATATCAAAATCTAAAGGTTGATGCTTACTACATAATTGTGATGTCATGTTCAATGAAATGAATGAATGTGTGGAGCTAAGATTAATTAATGCATTGACTTCTAAATCATAGAGAAAAAGTTTACCAGTGATTACTTCTGGAGCAGCAATAGCTTCTTGCCTAGTCATGGCAAATACTCTGGCCTGTGTCAGGGGTCTAGAACTTTGACCTTCTTATCTACTCATACCTTGGCCAATTGTGATTGTTCAACCTCTACCTCTGCCTCTACCAAATGATACTCCAATTCCACTTGCCTTTGAAACTTCAACTGTGGGCTCTGATGTAGCTCTGCCTCTGCCTCTGCCTCCCTCTGACATTTTAGATTTTTCATGACAATCTCTAAGCATATGATCAAGAGACCCATAAAAGTAGCACCCCATAGTCAATTTTCTACATTCACCAATATATTGTCTGCCACAATATACACATGAGGGTTGTTGTTGCATAACTTGACCTTGATCTCTGCCTGTATAAGATGAAAGTCCTAATCCTTGGCCTCTATAGTTAGAGTAACCACCTCTAGCACTAGACTATGATGGCATATAATCTCCATGTTTACCTTTCTTTCTGTTAAAATCCCCTAAACACTCAATAGGCCCTTTTGTTTTACTCGTTGTTCCATTCTTTCTTTTCTAATCTTTCCACTTTGATTGTAGCAACTTTTAGTTTGGTATAACTTTTAAGATTTGTAGCTGTGATCTTACTTTTGATCTCATATCTCAGTCCCTCTTCAAATTTTTGACATTTGTCTTTATCAGTGGCTACCATGAACGATGCATAATGAGATAATTGATTGAATTTTATCTCATATTCAACTATAGTCATCCGCCCCTACTTTAATTTCAAAAAATCTCTTCTTTTATCATCTTTATACACTTCTAGCATGTAATTGTTATTGAACTCACGAAGAAAGTCATCCCATGTAAGCACTGGAGGGTGGGCATCACTCCTTGGAATGGTTTCCCATTAATCATATGTATCCCTTGTAATACCAACACTGCATAAGGTGTGCATTTCCTCAAATTCAAAACTCTATGTGTTCTTTTTTGCCATGTATCTGCCACTGATAGATCTGTGGTACCATTGAAGTTAACTGCACCTTGTTTTCTTAATTTGTCATACCTTATCTCTGTTTGAATTTTTAGACCCTGCATTATTGGTTCACCAATTCTATGTTGTGGTAGACTATGAGAGATGTGTTGTGCATGAGAATCTGTAAGAGATCTAACTCTGTCAATAGGTTGATCTCTTAATGGTTGACATGATGCTTCTATGGAATGCAAATTGGCTGACTCCTCTCTTTTTGGAGAGCCATAGGTACTACTATGACTATCTACTGTTAATGCCCTATAGACATATAAGACTATGTCATATGATAATGCAAAATAGTGCAAAGTCATGTCATGTTCATATGTATGTCCCTATGGAACCTATCCCCGCTCTAATATCAAAAACTGTAACGACCATTTTCATTTACAAAACTCATAGCATCCATACCTAAAAATACATATGAAGAAAGGTTTTATTCATCATACATGCACAATCAAACATATATTTAATGTATATATATGTTAACTAATGTCAAGACTAGTGACCATAACTAGTTCCTATCTAAATATATGTACATGACACAAGGAGAGAAAGAGAGAGAGAGAGAGTTAGAATTCAGCTAATGACTTGTGGTCCATGTGTCTTAATGCAAAACTCTTAGCACCAAAGTGTCTAATTCCCATTCTTCGGTATCTGCAAAATTTAATTGTGATTTGGTAAGTCGCAACTTAATGAATAAAAATAATAATCAGATTCTTACAAGATAAAATCATGGTATTGCATTCCTATTGGTAGGAAGTTCACTTTCCTCTTTTAGTCTCTCTTCTTCACTCCTTAAGCAGCTCCATCCATCTCCCAATTCCTAGATGCTCCTTATACTTTAAAATAAGCTCTATAACACCATTACTTATGATGTTATAACAAGCACAAAATATAAAATAATTTGCCATGCAACTATACAAACACTACATATATGTTCAAGTGTCCCAAATGTAACGGTGCAAGTGTCATTGTCGTGCTTCTACAATTCACATATCTAAATGATTATTTGTCCAATGCATATGTTCATGTGGGATTTCATATCATTTATGCAATGAATATGTTTATGTGATAATGCCAATGAATGTGGATAGGGATGTTACATTATATATCGAAATACCAGGGGCAATTTTTCACTAACACTTATATCACACCTGCACCCTTATAACATAGTGTCCCAAATAGAAGTGTGTTAAATGGATTCATAGGCATCACTTTAGGCCCTTCCCAAATAGAGGCCCAAGTTACCAAGGTATCAACCATCACATTTTCTTCTCTTGGTAAATGATGAAATGTGATCTTTTGGAAACTCTGCACCAACCTTTTTATAGGCTCCACATACGAACCTAAATGTTCTTCCTTTAATTACCATTCTTTTGTTACTTATGAGATGACCAACAGTGAATCCCCAAACACCTCTATTGTCTTGACCCTTATTTGCTTAAGGAGTTCAAGTTCTAGTACATATGCTTCATATTTAGCCATATAGTTAGTCACCTTGTAATCAAGCCTTTTAGTTATAGGAAAGAGTTCTCCTTCATTTGAGAGCATGTCCACCCCTATACCTGCTCCCTCTTATTTACAACTCCATCGAAGTACGCTCTCTATCCCTGGGGCTCAATTACTCATAACCCCTCATTTAGGAATTAGGGAAGCTTAGATTCTCCTTTTTCAATGGGTTGTTATGCTAAGTACTCTGAAATTGCCCGCCCTTTAGTCACCATCTTAGCCACATACTTAATATCAAATTCATTCGGTATGATCAACCATTTTATTAATCTACCTATCAGAGAAGGGGTCTCATGTAAGTACTTAATCCGATCAAGCTTTAAAATCACCTCCACTAAATACAACTAAAGTAGTGCCTTAACTTCTTTATTGCCTAGACCAGTGCTGGATAGGTCTTCTCCACTTGATTGTATTTATCTTTATAAGATAACAACTTCTTGCTGAGGTAATATATTATGTGCTCACTCCCTGCATCATATTTTTGAGCCAACATTGCACCTATCAAACTATCCTCTATTGTCATATACAAAGTCAAAGGTGTCATGGGCCTTGGTGGCTTCAATACTAGCAGGTTAGTTAGATACTCTTTTATCTTTTTCAAAGGCCTTTTGACACTGCTCATTCTATTCCATTACCTGATCCTTCCTTAGCAACTTGAGAATGGGTTTACAAATAGGGGGTCAATCTTGCTATGAACTAGCTAATGTACTGTAAATGGCCCAAGAAACCTCATACCTTTTTATCTATCTTAGGTGTAGGCATTTTTTGAATAGCCTTTACCTTATCCAAATTCACTTTGATTCCCTTCTCGTTGATTACATGTCTTAATAACTTATTGGAGGTGGCCCTGGACACACAATTCTTAGGATTTAACCTCATATTATATTCGTCAAATCTCTTTAAAAACTTTTCTAAAGCTTTAAGATTTTTTTTATAGAATTCTTCCTTTCCTCACTACCTACTTCCCCAATGGAGTTCATAATCATACTCTCAATGTCTTCCAATTTTATCCCTATATAGGCAGTTTCAATAAACTTGCAAGGCCCAGTGTACTCCCATTTCGAGTCCATAAATGATGCATTCTGATTTAGCAAGTCAGACCTTTCTTTACACGATCTTCCCCAGTGGCCTAAAAGTTATGCTCTAGTGCATATTGCTCCCTCTGTTCATCGGTGGCTTTTTTCCTATCATTCTATGACCATTAGACTAAGGACCATATAAAACCGCATGCTGACCTGACTGTTGATCATCCATCATCTCTGCAACCTATTTACCCTCCATTTTCTTTTTCTTTTTACCATCCTCCTTCGATGATGAGTCTTGATAATTCTAACGCCCCAATTAACCAACATGTAGTGGAAAAAAGCCTTCCCAAGTTCATCTATGCCATTGCTTAATGATTTCTCACTCTGATTACTATACTTCTCCAATGATTTCCTCCCTTTTTTCACAAAGAAGTCTAATAGTAGCCCTACAAATTTCTCACTTCTTACTTTGATCATTCATCATGGTACCCTAATCCTCCTTGTAGTATGGGTGGAAATTTCGAAGAACTTTGATATGCCAGTAGAATTCTTTCCTAACCCCTATCCTGGAAGGAAATTCATGTTCTTCATAAACCCAATTACTATTAGATCAACACATATATCCATGACTCTGGTGACCTAAAACCCTTGAAGGTGTGGAACAACCACACTCCGAATCCATACAATTTCACCAACGTTGGCACAGATGGTATGGCCTCTCCTTTATAAAGGATCTTAATCTTCTGGTGAATAATGGAAGGCACCTTACCAATAGGATGATACAATGGCCTTCCTAACAAAAGTGAGAAAGTAATCAAAATGTCCAAAAATTTTAACTACATCAAGGCCTCGACTACTCTTGTTTTCACCATAGTCTTGAATACATATGCATTTGGCCTTCTACTATCATTATAGGCCTTAATGACACTATCAGAAGCCTCAAAGTCCTTTTTAGACAATCCAAACTTGTGCAATAACTTTGCTAGAAAAATGTTAATCCCAGATCCATCATCCACCATCACACACCAAGTACCCCTTCCTTTCACTTTAGCTCAGATGAATAAAGATAAATTATGATCCCTTCCCTCTAATGGCAAATCCTCATATGAAAAGGTGATTTTGCCATTATGAGTCACCCATGCAATAACATCTCCTATAGTAGCTTTACTAGAAATTATCAAACTAGACAAAGCTTCTGTCATAACCTTTTTATGCTCCTAAGAGGTGATAAACAGTTCCTATACACTGATTTGAGCTGGTACCTTCTTCAACTGCTTCATAATTGGATTGTCCTCTGCATTCTCCTTTACCACAAGTTCATTTGTCCCTTTTTTAACCCTTGGTCCCTTGGGAGCTTCCTTATTAAGATAAAATTTTCCACTATGAGTCACATGGTTCACTTGTTCGACTTTCTTTTCTTTATCGCTTTCCTCTTATATTGAATCATTCCCTCTTCACACCTCTTTTGTCTTCTCATCTAAGCTTTTCCATGGATTGATAGTGCAAACTATTAAAACCTCCTTTGTAACCTCCTCGATATTGGCCATAACAACTTCTTTAGGAATCTCAAAATTTATCATGAAAATCCCTTGATTTGGTATGATAGTTTGGGAGAGGGTTCTTTTAGATGCTATGCCTTCTAGAGTTTGGTGGGGTACTTGTCTTGTTATTGGTAAGGTCTTGAATCTCATATGCCTTAGTTTGTAATAGTCATTAGTGTTATGACCCACTTCTTGATGAAAAACATAGTAGGCATTGGTGTTATACCCCTTAGGCAGTGGATTATAAGGTGGTTTTGGTGCTAAAGGCTTTAACACCTCTTTCTTCTGTAACCTCTCAAATGTCTTAAATAGAGGTATTTCTAAATTAATAAATTATTTTGATGCCTTTATTGCATTAACATTGACTGTCTTGTTTCGTTTTGCTTGGGGCAGGGACGAGGTACTTCTTCTTCTCTCATATTACCTTCTTGACTCAAACTCTAACTCTTCAGCCTGCAGGCCTACTTCTTAAAGATCCTTAAAATTCCTAACCAACATCCCTCTAATTCTAGTGTTGATCATCGGTAAAGACCCTTTCATAATCATTCTAACATGTTCTCTCTCTGTGGGCCTTGTGGTTGCTTTTGAGGTCATTTTCTTCCATCTCCTAATATAATCATTGAAGCCCTCACTAGTCATTTTCTTCAAAGACTCTAAGTCTTGTAGTGTGACCTTTAGATCTAAATTACAGGCTTAGTATTTTTCAAAAGCCTCTGTCAACTCTTTCTAGTCCTCCTTGATATTCTTCAATTTGTTAAAGTACCATGTCTTAACAAATCCCTCTAATAATAACTCAAAAAGCTCTAACATTGTATTATTTGGTACCCCTGACGCTTCATGGCTAACACATATGAATGAATATGGTTCTTTGCATTTTAGCTTCTTGTGACATTCGACAACTCAGACATGTGAAAATTAGCGAGTAGTTTCCTGGGCTTATGAGCAGGGAATTCTTCAATGTCAATTCCCTTCTCTAAACCTTTAGCAACCAAAGATTTTGTATTTTCTCTAGTTGTTTAACAAAGTCATCGAATCAAGTACTCTCTTTCCTAACTTTCATAGCCTTATTAGGGACAATTGTGGCATTACCGTGTCCTTAGCCATTTTATTCTCATGGTATTCCTTCATCCTAAACCAATCATCATCGACCACTATTGGTTATGGAGCTTCTATAGGTGTTTTCCCTTTGTCAACCCTATTGGTAGATGTGTCACCTTTTTTTAGGATCTTATTAACCTATTTGTTCACTTCTTCAATAATCCTCTATTCTATCTTACAATTAAAGGCAACCATTAGCATCTCCAAAACTTTAGATGTTATGTTCAATTCCATGACTAAACCAACTTTTTTACTCGAACTTAGTGTCTTACTTTTCGTAGCAAGTCGATTACCTTTTCTCTTCCACAAAGGTTTAGATGGAGCTATGATGGTTATAAGATAAAGGTTATCAATATGATGCATGAACAAGTGATCGATGCATGCATGCATAATATGTATAAGTCACTTTGTAAAAGTTTCTTCAAACCTTATTCCTCCTACACACAAGGTCTAGTGGCTCTTTCCTAAGTGGAGTTTTATTCTTATTCCATTATGGAACAAAGAATACATAGGGTTACCTCAAAATAAGAAAAGTTAAAGTCTCAAAAGAATATATACACAAATGCACTAAAAGGATAAACTTTTTACATACTAAGCAAACATGTACAAGTAAGGAAAGAAATCCCTTTAAGGAAATAGGAATATAAATAGAAAGTATTTAAATGGCAGGGAAGGGGAATACACAAGTATTTACATATGGGAAATAATTACATCAAAGGGAATGGTGTTACATTTACACTTACATTAAGGATTTTCTAACCGTGTTCTTTTAGAACTTTTACTCTTCCTTGAAGAAATGCAAATAAGTGGGGTATCCTATTCCGAGGTACTAATGGCTCCTACATATGCCTAATAGTTGAAAGGGTTATTGTAGTTGATGGCTCCCATAAGCTTGGGGGTGATTATCGTGATCCTCCATTTGATATACCCAAAGGTACTAAACTCATGAGTGATGAATCTTCCTCATAATCTCCTAAGCCCGAATGGAGTATAAGTCTCAAGTATAGAGAACCATTTGTTTATCTAATGGCACGTAGTGCTTGTGGTAAAGTGTGGAGGCTACATGAATGCAATGGACAATGCAATAACAAGTTGAAGATATTAAAAGTGAACTAGAGATTAAATGTGAGGTCAATTTTGGATCCTCAACGAAGTCACCGCTGTGAGCGCCTCAATGTTTCACTACTTCGATTGAACGGGTCGAATCTTATTTATGACTCCTACCTTTTATTGATCATTAGGGGATCAAGAGGACGAAGGTCATACTTTGGTAATGTGGTATGTGATTAGACTAATAGAGGATCCTTCTAAGCCTTGTGCAATTTCAAAGCCCTTATTCTAAAATTATGGTCATTGGGGGACCAAAAGCGGGACAATGTGTTGTTACCACCCTTAGGGAATATGGGGTCACTACTCGACTTTTGTTGGGACAAAATCCAGGAAAGGTGAAATCTAAACCTATCCTAAGTCAATTAGAAGGTCCATTTCATCTTCACCCTATCAGAGATCGGGTTCAAAAATTAGGTACCGCTTGGGAAAGAGATTAGGCACCCTCAAACTGCTTGGATATTATGATATGACCTTCAAGCATATTTAGTTTACTTTTAATATTTTAGTTGAGTTATTGATTAGTCTAATTATCACCCTTACACACACATCTAAGCATAATCCACTTCAATAAATCAAGCCATCAACTCAAGAGATGAAGGGGATCATGCATCTGGTATAGGGTTTTAACATTCATCAACATCCATTCACACACAAAATCATCCATAATGGGGAGGGGATCATGTGACATGGCATAGGGTTTTAACATGCATTTTCTTCCATCCATATAAATATAACCATGCTTAGTCACATAATCCATATGGAAAAATTGTTAAGACTAAGTTCATGGCCTCATCATTAGTAATCACCCACGCTAAAAAAAAAAAAAGAAAAAATAAGTTAGTGATGAGTCAAACTAATGATAAACAAGTAAAGGGAATGTAAAGTGAGTAAAGAAAGGCAAATAAGGTCTATGGCGGTCACTATACCACAACTCCATGGCTAAGGTACCAAACATGTGACTAAGTTCATGATCATCATATTTCACCATTACAAACCAGAATATTCAGCTTGTTATACACATGTACATATACATGAATCATGGATAGAAGAAATGAAATGAACACATACACATACAATGTTAAGTATTTGGACAATATTAAATAGCTTTGAGGCAATTCACCCAAATAAAGTCCTAGGGTTATTGAACCCTCCCTCTTCTTGCTCATAAAGAACTGAAACATTTAGGGCATAACCTTAAATTGCAGAAGTTAGAATGCTCACCTTGAACTAAGAGATCAAAGAATTAAAACACTATTCACATGGTTATACATGAAACCTTGCACAAAGAGGACTATCAAGGTCAAAGGAAACTGATGTTCCTCACTTGCTTATTGCCTCAAAATTTTAGGCTAAACTAAAAACATAACTTTAAAATCAAAGGAACAGAAAACATAAAAGCATTTTAAGAGGAAAGAGATAAACAAAGTCATTTAGGAAATTAATAAAATTCCATTCTTAAGGTGAATAGAGGTACTAAGTCCTTTGACCTCACTCTATTCTATCACTGGAGTCACCAAACATACCAAAAAAAAAAACCCCCAAAAGCATGAAATCCAAAAGAAAGAAGTAAAAAGTTATTTGTTGTGTTATAGAGACTTGGGTTATACATCCATGAATGAAGGTTTTATAACCTAGCAAGAGGGTTGTACAACCAACCAACAAGGCTGTGTAACCCTCTTTTGGGGTGTAAAAATAAAAAATGAGAAAGAAAAAGATAAAAGAGAAAAAGGAAAGGGGATCCTAGGTGTGTCGTTGTGATGTCTTTGCCTTCATAAGCATGCAATAATTTTAATATCCTCTAAAAATGCTTAAGATAATACACAAATGTAAAGACAAAGGCCAAGTTCTACCATGGAAAAAGTAGGGGCGAGGTTAGGATTTGAGTTTTTTATGTCTGAGAATTGCTTTTGGCAGAGTTCAGTTAAGGTTTCTAAACCTCTTCCTTCCTATTCTAATAGAGATTATTTATAGGTATTAGGAGAGTGCACTAAAGCCTAAAATGATTTTAGTTGTACCATGGATACATCTAATCATAAAAAAGGCGAGTGTTATACTAGAATTAGGGTTTGCATATAGATTGTACAACCAAATATGAGTTATACGACCTTAAGGTTAAAAGGGGGACCAATTCCAAAAGTAACTATAGTATAGGGTTTTAACAAGAGTTGTATAGCCTTGTACAAGGTTGTATAGCCCTGTTTGATAGGTTGTACAACCCATCAAGCTTGGTTGGCAGCCTTAGGCTGAGTTTAGGCTTGGTCTTTAGTTTTTCTAAGGCTCTCTATGGTTTTCCATCCTTTTATTTGAGCAATTCCCTTTTCATTATGGGGATTTGGTTTATTAATTTCATCATCAGGCTTAAATCCTAAGACCTAAATCTAATGCTTACACTCATATGCTCATATCATATGTACCATTATATTTATCCCCCTTTGTCATTATCAAAAAGAGGCAAATAATAGGTAATATATAAATCATATATTCATCGCAAGAGAATATAAACCACAATTTATTTTACATGGCAAAAGTTATGTTATCCAATCATTAGCTATTTTTGAAAATAAAAGAAATATAAAAAAAATAAAAGCAATAAGAATAATAATGCAGATGACTCATAAGGAGGAGTGGTTTTGGAAAGAGAGGTATGGGTTTGATTTTGAGATTCTAAGGGTGATTTTGGCTCTTTGGGTTTGTCTATTATAGCAAGCTCCCTGGGTTTTTTTAGTTCCTTATGTTCCTTAAAGGGGATGTCCTTAGACTTTTAGCTCCTCTCTAGTGGAATCTCTTACTTCTCTTGAGTACATGGACTTCCTTATTATAGATTCAACCATTCCGCAATCCAGTCAAGGGTTTGATTCAGATTTTTCAAATCAGTCTTTAACTGGTGTACTTTTTGATGGAGAGAAGTGGAGGATGTTTCAACCCTTCTAATAATAGTAGTAAGTGCTTTTAGTTGTTCAAGAACCTTTTCCTTAAAAGGAGATAGGGATGGAGCAAATGGAGTAGGCTCATTTGTCCTATTCTTCTTGTTGTCACAATTCCTACCCTAACAGCATTCTCAATTTCTTCATTAACTTCTTCTTCTCGAGGAGCACCTCCTTCCTTAGGCACTAGCTTGATTAATCCATTGTCCAATCTCTACAAAATACCCATGCTCAATAACATTTTCTCCCATATAGGTTCATTGTTTGGTAGCTTCTCTAACATCAAATTAGTGTCTTCAAGCTCTGCCTTAGTTTTGGGAATAGCTTTTACAAACTTGGCTATCTTGGTGATGTAATATGCCATCACAAAAGCATATGGTTTGTCCACTTGGCCATCAATTCTTTGCATCATCAGCTAAGAAGTATTTACCTTTTGCTTGTTCTTCATGCATCAGAGGTAAAATAAATCCATCAATGTGTAGTTGCCATTTGATTGGCCCCCGTCATTGATGATCCATGAACCTGTGGGCAATCCTTAAGGCTTGGCTCTTGATCTTTGAAGCCTTGTTGTTGTTGTTGTGGTTATAGTTTGTAGTCCCATCAGTGATTGATTTCTAAAATTGATTAATATATATTTTAAAGGTTAGAGGAGACTTTGTCAAACTAATGTTGGTAGCATCAAGGCACCTGGCCAAATCATTTGGCCTAATCTTATACTTCTTCCTAAATAGCCTAAATTTGATTATTTCTACTTCAGCATAAACTTCATAATTATTCCCTAAAAATTCTAAGGTAGTAAAGAATTCCATAGTTAGCTCTAAGTATGAGGGTTCTCTGATATGGCAAAATAGTTCCCATCCTATCCCTATCATCAAATCGACAACTTACTCTACCAAACTATATCTCTACAAGTTATTCTACTACAAGAATTTCCTACCACCTAATTATTTCTTTAATAGTTTTTGAGCCAAGTGTTTTTCTTTTTCATCTTTGAGATGAAATTGTTGAGTTAGAGGATCAGTTGTAGGCTTTGAACTTGGTTTGGCAGTATGCTCTGTTTCAGTGGCTTTCCCTTTGCCCTTAGATTCATAGGTTGTTTTAGCTTTCTTCTTTTGTTGTGATTCCAAAATCGAAGGTTTTGTACTTCTCTTATTTTGTTGAGCAATATAAAGGCAATATTCTTTTCTCTTTTAGAGCTTAAGCTGGTGCAAGAAGGTTAAGGGTTCTTCCTAAAAGGTTGTTTGTATCTCTTTATGGAATCAAGTTTTGGTGCCATGAGTGATTGATGCAAGGAAAATGTAAAAAATTATAGCAAAAATTAACAGAGAGATGAAGAGAAAGTAAGATAATAGCATAAAGTGAAAAGATTTTGTAGTTTAATGGGTTTATATAGAAGTTTAATGGGTTCCTTTTAAAAAAATATATATATGATCATTGGGAATGTTCAACAGCTATTATGAATTAGGCAACAACTGTTAGACATAACCATTAGCTTGGTCTTTCAAGAGCCTTTTAGCCAACAATGGTAGTTGGTTTGCAATGACCATTGAAATGGTGACAACGTTCATCGAGGATATGCAATGATCGTAGAGAGCAATATAATTAAATTGAAAAACTTACATATGACACAATGGTCATTGTAAGATACACAACAATCGTTGGCCATATTGCTCGAACAAAATTTTAGTTTAAAACATATATTTCAATGTCATAACCATTTTAAAAGTTTAGTTGAAGAATGTTATTAACTAAATTCAATGGAATGATAATGAATTCAACTAATATTTGGACAATTTAATCAATAGCATTCATAATTAAAATCTTTAGTTATTGAATCTAAAGACTTCAATAGTGATCAAATATCATCATATGTAACAAAGATTATAAATTAATTGAGAAGGAGATGAACCTGCATAAAGCTATTTCAAGGTATTTCAATCAATCATACCAAATTCATTTTTAATGAATTGCATCCTTTCATCACAAAGAGGGTTAGTGAAAATATATGCCAATTATTAACAAATTCTAGCATAATATTGCCATCATTAGCATGATCCTTAAGAAAGTGATGTATAATGTTTATATGGTTGCTCTTAAAATTCTGAATTGGATTTTTGGACAAGTTTATAGCACTAGTTTTATCACACTTAATAAAAACTTATTTTACAAGAACAACATAATCAATAAGTTGTTTCATCTATAGGATTTAGGCATAACATATGCCAACTACTACATACTCAGCTATGGTAGTTGATAAAACAATTGAGTTTTGCTTTTTACTTTTTGCTACTCCAAGACACTAAGCATTGATCAAGTAATTGAAATGTGCCTGAAGTGCTCTTTCTATCTAAGGTACCCCTAGTAAAATCAACATTAGAAAATGCATTTAACTAAAAAAAAAAACTTTTAAGATACTAAAGTCCTAACTTAGGGGTACCAATAATATACTTAAGTATGTGTTTCACAACATGCAAGTGAGACTCTATAGGATTAGAGAGATATCTAACGCATAGGCAAACACTAAACATAATATCAGGTCTAGAGGTGTGAGATAGAGTATACTACCAATCATACCTCTATATAGCTTTTGGTCCACATTCATACTATGTTAATCCATGCTTAGCTTAATGTTAGTGCTTATAGGAGTTTTACAAGGTTTGTTGTTGCCCATACCTCATTTTTTATTAGTTCCTTAGTATATTTAGCTTGGTTGATGAAGATTCCTTCTTTTCCTTATTTAATTTGTAATCCAATGAAGAATTTGAATTCTCTCATCATGTTCATTTCACACTCACTCTTCATTACTTTAGAAAAATCTTTATATATGCAAACATTAATAGCACCAAATATGATATCGTCTACATATATTTGCACTAACAATATGTCCCCTTTCTTTTTCTTAGAAAAAAAAAGTTGTGTCTACCAAACCTTTGGAGAAACCTTTTTTATAAGAAAGTTGCTCAATCTCACATACCAAGCTTTTAGAGCTTGCTTTAAGCCATATAATGCTTTAATTAACTTGAACACATGATTAGGAAAGCAATGGCTTTCAAAACTAAGAGTTTGTTCAACATAAACTTCCTTATCAATATACCTATTGAGAAAAACACTTTTGACATCCAATTGATATAACTTGAAATTCATGTTAGAAATAAATGCAAGTAGAATTCTAATGACTTCAAGTCTGGTTACCAATGCAAAAGTCTCATCAAAATCAATCCCTTCTTCTGGGTTATAGCCTTTGGCTACTTGTTCCTAAGATTGTCTCCATGTTCGTCAAGTTTATTTTCATAGGCCCATTTGGTCCCAATAATATAATGGTTATGTTGTCTAGGAACTAAGGTCCATTCTTTGTTTCTTTTGAATTGATTGAGTTCTTCTTGTATAATAAGAACCTAATGTTTATCTCTAACGGCCTTATTTATGGTCTCAAGCTCAATAAGGGATACAAAAGCAATATTAGTACATGAATTTCTTAAGTATGATCAAGTTGTTACGCGCGACTTAATGGATCACCAATGATAAGATCTTTTGGGTGATCTTTCTTAAAAATCTAGTCCTTTTCCAGTTGAGTTTCCTCTTCACTAAGAGTAGGAAGAGGTGGATCTTTATTTCTTTCATTCCTTATGTCTTGTAGCTTATCCATATTATTTCCTTCTTCTTCAATGTTTAGCTTACTTATGGGACCTACAAGATCATCAATATCTTCTTTTATTCTTAAAGAAGTAAGGTTAGATTCATTAAATACAACATGTATAGACTCCTCTACAACAAGTGTTTCTTATTGAAGACTTTATACCCTTTGTAAGTGGCAGAATATCCATGGAAATTCCTTCATCGAGTATGAAGTCAAACTTACCAAGGTTATCTTTAGTGTTTAGAATAAAGCACTCGTAACCACAAACTTTGAAATATGTAATCTTTCACTTTTTATTATTCCACAGCTCATAAGGAGTTTTCTTTAACGAAGGTCTCACTAAAACTTTATTTAAGACATAACAAGAAGTACTTACAACTTTAGCCCAAAAGTACTTAGGAAGATTTTACTCATTCAACATAGTTCTTAATATTTCTTACAGAGTTATAATTTTCCTTTCCATTATCCCATTTTGTTATAGAGTCTTAGGAATTGAGAAGTTGTGTGAGATACCATACTCATCACAAAAGCTATGAAACTTAGCATTCTCGAACTCACCTCCATGCTGACTTTTAATGGAAGAGATTTTCAAATCTTTTTGGTTTTGAATTCTCTTGGCAAAGGTTTTAAAAATATCAAAACAATAATTCTTATGAAGAAGGAACAATACCCAAATATATCTAGAGTAATCATCTACTATGACAAATGGATAATGCATGCCTCCTATGATAGCTACCTTAGTAGGGCTAAAAAGATCCATGTGAAGCAATTACAATGGTCTAGAAGAACTTACCTTTTGACATGTTTCACACACTTCTTTCTTTACAAACTTGATTTCAAGTAGAACTTCAACTAAGTTTCTTCTATTTAGCTTATTGAGGAGTTTCATGTTTGCATGTCCTAGCCTTTTATGCTAGGTTTTACCTTCATTAACAATTGAAACTAAACACTTTGCATTATGGTTAGCAAAAGAGTTAAAATCAATCACATAAATATTATGAACTTTTTTACCGATGAATAGAATTTAGTTGTTACTCATTCTTGATACATAGTAT
Organism: Omphalea diandra; assembly: GCA_949677035.1. Classification (NCBI taxonomy): domain Eukaryota; kingdom Viridiplantae; phylum Streptophyta; class Magnoliopsida; order Malpighiales; family Euphorbiaceae; genus Omphalea; species Omphalea diandra. The sequence goes on from CATIWR010104995.1 coordinate 34,703, forward strand.
GTTGTGGCTTAAACATGACTTCAAGGCCTTTGTCACTGAGTTGACTTACACTAGCAAATTATGTTTGAGTCTATCAATAAACAAAACTTTATCAATGATAAGAAAGTCATCATCCTTACCAACTTTACCTATGCCAATAATTTTGGCTTTGCCATTGTTTCCAAAAAATACATTTCTAAGACCTTCAATCTTTTCTAATTGTGTAAAGAACTTCCTTTCTACTATCATATGCTTTGAACATTCACGGTTAAGATATCACTCTTGCTCTCCAACTTGGGATTTTAAGCACACCTATTAACAAGGAAGGTTATATCTTCGGTACCTAAACCTTTTTAGGTCCTAAGGGGTTAACTCTTGCCAACTGCTCATCATAACTTATAGATTGGCAATGATAGGCCATATGGCCATTTTTACTGCAATAGAAACAATCGTCCTCAAAATGAGGTGATATCGTACTTTTAAGTGGTGCATGCATATAGTGTCTCTTAGAATTGTAACTCCTTTGAGTAATGTGTCTAGGAGTATTTCTCAAGTGAGGAACTCTTTTGTGTTGTGTGTGTCTATATTCATAATTATACCAATTTTTATGTTTTTGTATACTCTACCTCTTAGGCTTGTAAGAGTGATACATGTAAGCATAGTTTGCTCTAAGAGGATAATTTTTCAATTGTGTGTGATTGTGTTGAGACTTTCCTCTTGAGCCATTATTTGTGACATTTCCCTTCTTAAAAACCTTTCATTTCATAATAATGTTAGAAACATTTTCTTTGGCCTTAACCAAGACTATTTGAAAGGTGGAGGGAGTAATTAAAGTAGTAGCATTATAGCCTAATTCGTACTTGATGGATGGACTCCTTTAAGCCTCAAGGATAGAGTCTAACTTCTCCTTCCCTTTAGTGAAGTTACTGAGACTTTCCTTTAGCTTAAGGTTCTCAACTGTGAGAGATTTACCTCATTAGCTAAAATTTATTGATCTTTAGCAAATTAATTTAAGAATTTGTTCTCTTTTTGAAGAGATGAGGTGTTAGACTTAAGAATCTCAATACTCATAGTGAGTTTGGTAATTACAGAGTACAAATTATCTCTAGAGTATGAGTCAAAGGGATTTACCTCTTAGTCACTACCACTGTCACTATCACTACTAAATGTGTGTTCACTTGAAGATTAATCTGATTGCTCCTCAGTTTCCATAAGAGAAAAGTTGGAAAGTTATTTTCTTATCTCGTTTTCATTAGATTCAGAATCGCTAATGTCATCACAAATGGCTTTGTACACTTCCTTTCCTTTCTTGTAGGTGTGTTTTCTAGAAGGGAACTTGCTTTTCTTCATCTTAGGACAATCTGATTTTATATGCCCTTTCACATTGTACCAATAGTAGGTGAGTTAACTATTGGTGCCTTTCTTCTTATAGCTCCTTGCCTTTCTACCTTTTTGCTTGCAAGGAATTTCTTTACTTAATTGGCTATGAAGGCAAGATGTTAATCTTCATTACTATCTTCATCATCACTAGAAGAGGAAGATGTTGGTCAATAAGAGGTAAATGGAGATTCCAAATGTACCTCTTTGGCTTTCAAAGCCAAGTCTTTCTTTATCATCCCTGTGTTTTTAGTAGGCTTTTCAAGGGTGATTTCACAGGCTAATAACTTTCCCATAAGCTTATCAACTGATAGGACTTCTAATTTTTTGGCTTTCTTTATAACTATCTTTTTAGCTTCCTACTTATCTTTGGAAAGTGTTTTCAAAATTTTTACAACTATGTCCTCATTTGTATATGATTTTCCTTAGTTTTGAGAGTCCTCATAATATCTTTGACTCTATTGAACATCTCTATAATTATTTCACTAGGTTGATATACAAATGTTTCATAGATGTATGTGTGCATTTATATCTTTTTCTTCTTTACTTCACTGGTTCCTTCATACTGAGATTGCAATGTGTCCCATATCTCTTTGGTTGATGCACACATTTGTAACTTAACATACTAAGACTTATAGATTACATAGAAAAAAACATGCATTACTTTTCTATTCTTTAAGTTTGACTTTTTTCTTCAATAGTCCACTCACTTTTTGGCTTTAATATAAGAACATCTCCCACTTGCTTTGTTGGAACCTCTATTCCTTCCTCAATAATGACCCATAAGTCAATGGCTTTAAGTTAAGGAAGATATCCATATGATTCTTCCAGTAATCATAGTCATCTCCCTTGAAGAATGAAGGCTTGTGGATGGGTTGTGATTCTTCATAACTTGTCATGATATTTGTTCTAAGTACTTAAGCTTTGATTAAGATACCTGCTTTGATACCAATTGTTGTCCTTTAGTGCCTTAGAAGGGAGTTGAATAGGGCTACAACAAGAAATGAAAATTAAAACTAAATGCAAAAATAGATGATGTATCAACACGCAAGATTTATAGTGGTTCGACATAACGAGCCTACATCATCTCTTATAGTATTTCTACTAAAGCCTTTGTTATCTTTGATAGCTTAAAGTGCTATCAATCAACCTTTACAAAGGTAAGTTTTCAGGCACTACCAAGCCTTTACAAGTGATTGATTCTCAGTCTCTATCAACATCTTATTAGTACTTAACAAATACTACTTAACCGTCAACCAAAGTAGTTTTCAAGTACTACCTTAAACCTTTGAAAAGATATAATTTTCAAGGTTTCCAAACCTAAGGTTTCCTAAAAAAAAATACATCAATTTAAGAAACAGGAAAACTTTTTCACTCAAGCAATAAAAGCACTTTAAATATTCTCACAAAGTATGCTTAATGAGGTTGAGAATCAGAAGAGAACTTTTGAAAAGCTTATTCTTCAAACTCTATTTTAAATATAATTCTTGCAATCTTTGAATAATGAACTTCTCTTGATTTCTAAATCATTCTTTTTTCACCCTTTTTATTGAGAGTATTTTTCACAATAGAATACTCACTTAATGGAACAATTTTATATTTATTTCTATTGAGAGCAGGTCCTTTTATACCATGAATAAAGAAATAGTCGTTATAAAAAGAAATGTCACTTCACATTATCGTTGTAGGCTATCAACGCCCATTAAGTAATTTCCATGCCCATTACTAAGGCATTAACCATCATTGATTTCATGGATATGAGTGGTTGTCAAATGAAATGCACCTTCAACAGTCATTAGCTTTATCGAAACGCTCGTTAGGATTAGGTGTTAAAAAGAAGTTGACTTAAGGCACATCCTTTGACTTTTATATGTGTTTTATTCACTTTTTCTTTAATGACTGTTGGATAAAAACAATGGTCATTATTTTTAAATCTTAATGTCTTTTGGAGGAAGATCAATGCTTGTTGTTAAGTCCCATAGACTATGAACTTGGTAATATGTTTTACAAGATCTATAAAAATACTTCAATGGTTGTTAGAGGGTTTGCAATGCTCGTTGGCAATACCTTTAATGCCTATTGAGATATAAATGTCCCTCATTGAGGGGTCTAAAGCTCATAGCTCATAGCTCATAGCTTAAACTAGAACATTTTTTCAATGCTTGTTGATGAACTTCCAATGTCTATTGAATGATTCAATTCTTGTTGAGATATTGAGTGTGCCTCGTTGGGGGGTCCAGAGCCTTTTGCATAATCTAGAGAGCTTTTTCAATGCTTATTGTGAAGGAATAATGCCTATTTCGAGTTCTAAAGAGTTTTGCTCAATTTAAGGCACTTTGTCCAACACCTATTGTGAAGGGGCAATGCCTGTTGTGAGGACAACATCAATGTTCGTTTGAGGTTCAATATGTATAGCTATGTTTGAGCAGTTGTCCAACGCCTGTTGGAAATATGGGCAATGCTTGTTAAGAGGTCTAGAAAGCTATACTCAAGTTAGAATGTTTATCCAACACCTGTTGTGATACCTCAATGCCTATTGCCAAGTCCACAATGACCATTGGTTTGTTAAGCTGAATTTGCCTTTATCTTTACTCTCTAATACTTTGACTTTTCAAACATAATTTATTCTCTAATCATCATAGTCCAAAGAATTGATGTACTTGCAAGTTCTAATAGAAATAACTTGGATAAAAATTAGCTCTTTGATTTATTTGTAATCATCAAAATAAGAATTGAAACCTTGAGGTTCAACAGTTTTCAAATATATCTCCATTTTTTGGGTAAATAAATATATCTTAATTTTTATTTTTTATCAATAAAAGTGCATATATATATATATATATATATATATATATATATATATATATATATATATATATAAAATGTATCATCTAGTCAGATATCCACATTCCTCAACTTTTTTAATTAGTTTAATCAGATCTAAAAATAACTTTTAATTTTAATTAGAATAATATTTTTCTTTTTCAATTTAAATAGGTCTATTTGTTGTCAAGTAATATAAAAATATAATTTTTATTTTATTAAAAATAATTTATAATTTATGAAATAATAAAACTAAATTTGAATATTCAAGAAGCTTGAAAAAAATTAAAAGCAATCAAATTTTTCTAATTCAAAAAGTTTTTCACACTTTCGATCCAAAATAAAATATTTAAATCAAATACTTAATGTCCTATTATTTTCTGTAATTAATTTAAATAAAAGTGATTTTTAGGTCTATTATTGATTTAGTTAATTTTCAAGTTATTTAGGTCATTTTTTTATCAAGTAATATAAAAAATTAATTTACTATATTAAATTTTTTCAGTATATAAAATTTTTCACTATTTTTCTTAATCCAAATAATATAATATTTTTAATTTCCTAAGAATAAAAATATAATTTTTTTCCTTATCATAATTTATCAAATACTTAATATCTAAACTTTTAAATATTTAATTCAAATAGCATACATCTATAAAATAGCACACATCTATAAAAATTGAGTAAAACCAATATACAACACCATCTTTGTAATCAAATTTGAAAATATTAGTTATAGTAAGATTCATAAATCTATGATATTTATATTAATTATTGAGAATAATTTAATATTAAGTATTTAATAAATGAAAAGAATGAAAGAAAATTATAGTTTGCTTCTTACTAAATCAGATATATATTATTTTTATTGAGAAAATGAGTGAAAATTTTTCTAACTGAAAAAATTTGGTTGATTTCATTGTTTTAATTTCATGAAAATTTTTAAAATTAAATTTTCCATTTAAAAAATTATAGCTTAATTTTTGTATTGATTTAAAAAAAAGACCCAAATAGCCTGAAAATGAATTAGAATCAGTCTTACACCTAACAATCAGTGTTATTTATATTAATTATTGAGAATAATAGAATATTAAGTATTTAATTTTCAAATATTTCATTTTTGGATTAAAGGAAAGTGAAATTTTTTTCAAACTAGGAAATTTTAATTGATTTTAACTTTTTTCAAGTTATTTCAAAATTTAAATTTAGTTATTTTCATAAATTATAAATTATTGTTATATATTGCTTAACGAAAAACTAGACTTATTTAGCTTGTAAAATAAAAAGTATTATTTTAATTACAATCAAAAGTTAATTTTAAATTTGATTGAACCAATTAAAAAAAAGTGAAGGGACTCAAATATGTAGCTCAAAATAGATTTGAAAAAAAAAAAAAAAAAAAAAGGCTTTGTACATTTTTAGCATTAGCATCTAACCAATTATTAAATAAAACTCATCAGTAATCCTATGTTGTTGGCTATATTGAATATATTATTTAAATTATATTTATAAATATTAATTAAAATAAAATATTCATTAAATGTCATAAATAAATAATATTTATTTTTTAAAATGGATAATGAATGAAAAATATTTATTTTAATTTTCAATTGTCTATTTTGTAGTTTCTTTTAATAATTTTATATTTTCATTTATAGTCAATTTTGAATTAGAGAGTTTTACATCATAAATTAATAATAGTCTTGTTTGCTTTCTTGTCGGATAAATAACCTGACAATTGATAAACTTTTGTCTCAAATAGAATTTTTAATTTTTCAATTGACAAATTCTATCACAAATAAATTTAAGTCTAAGAGTTAAAACTAGAGAGCAACCCAACCATGAGTTAATAAACACAAACAATAATTGACTAGTCACTATGTTCAATCAATAGACTCATATGGATGAACTAAAGTTTGTTTCATCAAAAGAAGCCTCTAGCAATAAGAGGATGAATAAAGACTAAACTGTTAGCAAAATGATCCTTCATGGGCAAGCAACTAAGCGATCGAATAATAAAGGGCAATCAATCATCAAAGATAAAGACAACGAAAATGGCACAAATCCAAAAGAATCTGCATATCTCAGGATTTATGGAATTTAAATAGATTCATAAAGATAAATTAGGAGATTGAAACAAACGTATAAGGATAATGTTCTTATCTTTGTAATGATTACAAACCTAACAACAGAGCTGCAGAGGCCGCATTGTACAGTTTCATAAAAATTCAAATATCCTAAAGCATTATTCCATTTTTTGCACTCTTTGAGCTCCATTTAGCTCGTAAACTTAATTTACTAGTTAACTTTGCTAGTATCCCTAAAATCTATTAACTTCAACCAATATCAACAAGCATCCATATTAAACATACTCAATGATGCTATGGATTGTTATAAAGAAGAAGCATGAATCATGGGGAGGCCGGATCAATTCTCCATTTGTGTCCTCAAATTAATACCTAAGGAAGAGTGTACATTGATGATGAAATAAAACAGCGTCTATATTGGGTTAGGACAGACAATTCTATTGCAAGCGTATACATTTTAATGGCTATTCACATCCATTTGATCATCAAAAGTTTTGGAACGTACTAGCTCAGCTAGCTCCCCAGTGCAATCTTCCTTAGGTTATTCTAGGCAACTTCAGCGATATTTTGGCTCATGAAGAAAAATAGGGTTGATTTTGAACAATTAACAAAGCTATAGATGATTTTTGGCAAGTTCTAAACTCCTATGGGTTGAAAGATGCTGGTTATAAGGGTAATCAATTTACATGGACACAAGATTAATTATAATAAGGTCGTGTACAACAACCTGAACTACACAAACCTACCTCCATTTCTTGGAGGAGCCTAATAAGGCAGAAGCTCCAATTATGATTTTAAAAAGATATGAGTTTTGCCATATTATACTACATAGTCCTTTATTTTCAAAAATTATACTAATACATCTCTATATTTTGATTCCATTAGTCTTAAATATATTTCTGTTAAAATTTTCACTAAATTGATATAAAATATTATCTTTATTTTTCATTTTAATTTTCACTCTACCCTTTCTTTCACAATATTACAATCAGTCTAAATTACATATCATCATCAGCTAATCTTATTTATTAATCTAAATCAATTCAAAGATTCAAAAATTTAAAATCTCTAATAAATTAAAGAATTTAGAATTCAAATCCAAAAGATTCAAGAAATAGAAACTTAATAAAGCACAAGGACCTCAAAAAATTCAAAAACTTCAACCAATTTTAAAATTCTTTCATTCTTCCTCATTCTTTCTTCTCTCTATAAGATCAATCACTATCCCAAAGAAAATAAAAAATGAAAATAATAATTAAATAACCTAAATCGAAAAAAGAAAAATCCAAACTCCTATATCCTCCTCAACATATACAACCTAGATTTGTATCAACAACCTTATTTACCACCACCTCACTAATTATAACAATTGCACCAATGAATTTCAATAGTCAATCTTTTAAAGTAAAAATTGATTGAAAATCATTATTAAGAGTTCTAAATCCACTAAAATCTATCCATTAAAAGTGGTTAATTCAAAATCACAAAAGAAATTTTCTTTGAAAAAAAAAAAGAAAAAACAAGGTGTGTGCTTTCATGATTGGTTGGTGATTAATCCTTGAGTCTACAAGAATAAAGATACAAGGCTCACTATAGGATGTTTGAAGCTAGTTTGTAGAGCTATCAAGTGCAACACTTGAAAATGCAATATTCGTTCTAGACATTGCAATTTTTGGTAGCATGGTGGATTGTCACTTCCATTATCATCATCATCATCATCTAGATATCAGCTTCTTTTTGTGAGAGTTGTGGTGTTACTATTGCTTTTGTCATGGTGGTTGGCATGACAACCCTTCGAAGAATTAGATGAAGAAGCTAAAATGTTAAATTGCTTTTTTTAGGGCTTGGAGAAGCATGTTATATGAGATCGTTGATAGAGAGAATACGGGATGGTGCCTTTGTGGTAGATGGTTATGCATTAAGGCGCATAGTTAATTAGTGATTCACATAAGAAAAGAAATTTGAGCCTCTCAAGATTATTGTATGTTAATAGTAAAGATATTTTTAGAATTTAATAAAAGTTTTTATTCATATTTTGACTTTTAGGCTTGATTAATGGAAAAACCTAACAAAATAGATAAAAGATAGAATTAGTACAATAGAATCAAAAGATACAAACGTTTAATATGATTTTTGAAAGTGAGAGATTAAATAGTATAACATGACAAGACTCATGAGGATTAAAATATATAACCCTTTCAAAAATCAACCTTTCTAGCAATGGAGCTAGCAACCATTATGATGATTGGTTTAGGTATAGTAGTAGGCTTATTATCGGCATGTATAAGTAAAGGTCAATATTTGATATTTTCATTTTCACTAAAAATAAATTAATTCAAATTTATATTTTTATAAATTAAATAGAATCAATTTCTTTTAGAAATTGAATTAAACTAATTCTATTTTATTTACTTTAGTTAATTGATTTGATTGAGTGTTAATACAATATACAAGCTAATTGAGCCAACGCTTGCTAAAATAACTTGAGAAAAAACTCGAGTAAGAATTTCTTGAGTTGTTTTAAGGCCAAAGTATCAAATACACTCATGAACTTGTTCTTTATATATAATTAAGGACAAAATAAACTATTTTGTCAAATTTACCTCTGAATTTGTATTTTTTATCAAATTTACCCACGAATATGACTTTTGCACACCATTGTACTTATGTTTAACTCATTTCTCCTTATATCTGTTGTAGTTGAATAAATGAGTAGAATTATTACTCCACAAAGACATCATTGTATCAAAGTGAAGCTGTGTTTTTGGGATTTATGGACTTAAAAATATTTAGAATTCAAGGAAAATTGTATTTTTATCGAAGTACATCTAAGTTCGATTCTCTTAAATTCATTATCTGATCGTATAATTTTACTCCTTCATCCAATTGCCGCAAATAGAGGGAGAAATGGTTAAATAGGAGTACAATGGTGTGCAAAAGTACTACTTAAGGGTAAATTTGATGAAAAAGTTCATTTTGTCTTTTATTGTCAGTGGGGAACAAGTTCAATGGTGTATTTGATACTTTAACCGTTGCTTTAAAATAAAATAATAGAAAATGAGTTTAGTAGGTAAAAAAACAAAATAATTGGCTTAATAAAAATTAATAAACCCAAAATAATTCAAAGTTGATATTCGAAAATAAGTGGGTCTTTGTTTGAACTTCTCTCTGTTTAGCTATTCTTTCCCTCTTTCTTCAATTTTCATTGGCTACCCTCCCTCTAGTTTGTATTTTCCTCTCTTAATATAGGCTGTGAAGATGTTGTGTTGTCTTATGGGCTATCAAGATTTGGTAGGGGCTCTCAAGATCTTGTGAAGTTATTTAGCTTTTGTTGGACTAGGGTGGTTAACCCTAATTCTTGGACCTCTTTTGATCTTGACAAAGGGGATTGATCAATTCTAATGTTTCAAATTAAGTGTTGTTTGCAATTTTTAGTTAATCTTTACATTGGAAGTTGGATGAAGTTAAAAAAAATCTCAAAAGTAAGCTAGTGGCCTCTAATTCGTGATCGCAAATTAATAAATCGCGACTACAAATTAGACCAAGGCAGGTTGACAAAATGGACAGATGTATTTGCAGGCTACTTCTCTATTGCGACCAATTCAAAGAAAGGAAAGCCGAAGTCACAGCCGAATTCGCAGTGTAAGTCATGCCTTCGTCGCGATCGTGAATTTCGAAGTAACTCAATAGGGAATCAAGTCTACAACCATAGCTTGACAAGTGTCCCAGGTAATCGTTGAAAGTCAAAAATCGCATGGGAACTTGTTGGTAGCGATCACAAACCTAAAAGAAAAAGATGAACACTTTTGGTAGACGAATTTGCATCCACAGTCGCATCCTATACAAGAGAAATTGCGACTGCTACTTTTGAGAGCAGGTAAAAGGCAACAACTATATTTTCCTGGTGAACTAATGAGAAGCTGCCATGTGAACTAGTCATTAGACACAAACCGAATTTTTCCTATGAAATTTAGATTTCGCGATCACTATCTAGTAGTAGCGACTACGAATTGATACTATCAAGCATTTAATGCGAAAATTTGTCTAGCACACTCTGAAGATTTTGTACCAACTTTATTGCAACATCTCTTTGGTGGGTAGAGGCCATAAATACCTCACCAAATAGATGTAAACGCAAGAGAAGTGATAACTTTGTACCCAAACTCTTACAATTTTGCTACTCAATCTTTTCTATTCTTTAAGTCATTGTTGGGTGTGAACATAAACACCAATTGTAATAGGTTATAGTGTGAGCTTGTGAAAACACTGAGAGAGGTTGTTGTGTGAGTCTATTAAAACACAAGTGTAAAAGTTATTGTGTGAGCCTAAAAACACAAGAGTATAGGTTGTTGTGTGAGCCTTCAAAACACAAGTGTAAAAGTTTGGTGTAAGCTTGAAAACACCTTTGAAAGATAGTGGAACATCCAATTTCTAAGAATTGAGGAGTGGACGTAGGGTCGTTTATACCC